>SNQJ01S0042446.1:12496-29493 GCA_010110895.2 Picea sitchensis
TAACCGACATGATCAATCCACAATGGGGATTGATCCTATGAATAATATATCAATAATAATAAGAATACTCTTTGCAGTTACATTATTTCAACACTTCTCGTTCAAAAGTAAGTACCCTACACTTGAACTAGCCCTGCAAAAGATTAAAGAACTTCTTTTTACAGCCAAGGGTAATAATATATCAAACTTAGCAGTGTGTCCCAAGCATAACCAAGAACTTCAGACTAAACTCCACTTGCCCTTGACTGAGAAACCTATAGAATTCTATCAGATTAGAAAAGATTCAAAAAGCCTAGATGACTTAGAATAATTGAGAAACCTATCCATCAAAGAGACAGAGGGAAGCAGATAAATTCAAAACACCATACCCATCCAGACCAATAGTTCCTACAATCACCAATTAAAATTGTGCAAAATCAACATAGGGACCACAGATCAACCCAACATAGCTGTGGTGTGAGATTACTGGGATAAGAAAACCAGTGAGGAAATACAGAGTTTACTGTGGGAATATGAGGATTTGTTCCCAAAGACTTTTTCTAAGTTAAAGGGGATCAAAGGAGTCATGGGAGAAATGAAGATTGAATTAAAACCAGGAGCCAATCTTGTTAGACACAGACCAGATCGTCTTAACCCAAGAGTAAAAGAAAAGGTTAAGAAGGAGATAGACAAGATGTTGGGATCCAGACTCATTTTTACAGTAGAATAAGAAGAGTGGGTTAGCCCGATAGTCATTCAAAGAAAGAAAGATTCAGAGGATATTAGAGTATGTGTAGACTACATAAGTCTCAACTATGCCTCTGTGCATGACCCCTTCCCAACATCCTTTACAGAAAAAGTGCTAGAACAAGTTGTGGGAAAGGAAGCATACTCATTCACAGACGGATTTTCAGGATACCATCAAGTCAGGATTGTTGAAGAGGACAAAATAAAGACCACTTTTATTACAGAATGGGGAAATTTTGCATAGAACGTGATGCCATTTGGCTTAAAGAATGTCCCTGCAGTTTTCTCCAGGATTGTGATAACAACCTTTAGAGATTTCATACACAAATTTATAGAAGTCTACATGGATGATTGGGAAATATATATCCTGCTCAAGGAACATGTAGCACTGCTAAGGCTAATGTTTGACAGATGCAAAGAACTGCAAATCTCATTAAATCTCAGAAAGTGTATCTTCTGCGTGCCACATGGAAATTTTTTGGGCCACATAGTCTGCCGAGAAGGAGTATTGGTGGACCCAATCAAAGTTGTGGTCATTGTGAATATGACACCACCTACGAGTGCTAAACAATTGCGCTCCACACTAGGACACACAGGTTACTATCGCAGGTTCATTCGAAGATATGCCAACATTACTGCACCTTTGGAAAATATCTTGAAAAAGGTTGAAACATTCCAATGGACTCCCGAATGTGATAAAGAATTTGAGACACTTAAGGAGAAACTCATTATAGCACCGATTCTGATATTCCCAAATTGGGAGAAGGAATTTCACGTCCATGTAGAAGCTTCAAGAATTGCCTTAGGATCTATCTTAATGCAACCTGGAGATGGAGCTATGGATCACCCTATCTATTTTGCGAGTTGGAAGTTGTCACAAGTAGAACACAACTACACAACGACAGAAAGGGAAGGCTTAGTAATGATTTAAGCTTTACAATAATTTAGAAATTATCTGTTAGGGTCTCATTTTAAATTCTTTACTGATCATTCCACATTGAAATACCTAGTTAACAAACCTATGTTGGAAGGGAGAATTTGTAGATGGCTGCTATTATTTCAGGAATTTTCCTTTGAAGTCATCATCAAGATGGTAAGATGCAACATCAGACCCGACCATCTATCCAGGCTAGAGTCAGGGGAAAGTGGATGACCAACTCCCAGATGCATATTTTTTCAGGATTGAGGCCATACCAAAATACCTGGAGGACATAGCAGTCTTTCTAAGTACAGGGGCCTGTCTAGAAACATATTACGCAACCTAGAGACACCACATGGTCATTAGAGCAACATATTACCAGCTGATCGCCGGACAATTGTACAAACTAGGACTAGACAACATCCTCAGACGGTGTGTCTTGGATCATGAAAGGAAGGATATACTCTGGGAATGCCATAGTGGATTTGAAGGAGGCCATGTAGGAGGAAATTTGACTACACAAAAAGTTCTACAGGTAGGACTTTCGTGGGAAACACTCTTTAAGGATGCAAAATTATACACTAGATCGTGTGATGTTTGTCAATGGGTGGGCAACTCGTCTCACCATGATGAACTACTACTACAACCAGTTAGAGCTCTACAAGAATTTGAGAAATGGACAATTGACTTCATTGGACCAATCAACCCCATAGCCAAACATTCAAAGGCTAGGTACATCATTACCGTGACTGACTACCTTACCCGGTGGGAAGAAGCAGCAATTGTATAGGATTGTTTGACATATACTGCTGCCAGGTTCATTTTCGAGAATATCATTACTCGGTTCAGATGTCCCAGGAGCCTCACCAACGATCAGGGAGCCCATTTCATTAGAAACACTATAACAACACTTACAACATAATATTTGATCCAACATCACAAGAGCAGTCCTTACCACCCACAGGCCAATGGAACAGTCGAAGCCTTCAAAAAGATCCTGGAAAGGGGACTCACAAAGGTCTGTTGCGCAAACTGGGAGGACTGGGATGATAGAGTTATAGCTGTACTATGGGCCTACAAAACAACCACAAAGAAACTCCAGAGATACACACCGTTCCAGCTAGTTTATGGGAGAGAGGCAGTGGTGCTTGCAGAGTTCATCACTCCAAGTCTGTATATTGTACAAGTCACACATATTTCAAAAGAGGAATCAGTGGCACAGAGACTTACGGAGCTACAAGAACTCGAGGAAACCATATTTCTAGCAGATTTCCATCAATCGTTTGAAAAGGCAAGAAAAAACGCCTGGCATGACAGACACATTAAGACCAAGGTATTCACACAAGGAGACAAGGTGTTACTCTATGATAGTCGATACCAAAAGCACCCTCACAAGCTGCGTATGCACTGGTTGGGACCCTTCATAGTTGCGGAGATCCGACCCTCAGGAGTAGTCAGACTCGTGAAACTGGATGGTGTGCTATGACCAGGATGGGTGAATGGCGCTCACCTGAAGCCTTACCTGTCTCAAAACTGAGAGAGAAGGACAATCGCTCTAATCCGAAGGAGCTTGTACAATAGTTAGATTTGAGTTTCTTTTTCTTTCTGAAATTTTGTAAATTCAGTTAATAAAGTCCATGTGCGCAATGTTGTGCCATAACACATAGTTCATTTGTTTTGTTTAAGTGTTGGTTGATACAGAATTGACGAATCAATAGTGCAGGACCTGAAGAATAAGAGAGTCCATTAATGACAGTCATTAAAGACAACGGGGACAACCTTTGTGGTCGGAGGGGCCATGAATCCAAATCTAATCTGAGTCCATGGGCCACGCGAACCCAGTCTAGTCACAACCTTTATTGCCATTATGGTACCTCGTCTGACGCTCGTTAATCCATAAAGGTGCATTATGCCAAGATGCCATCGAATTTCACGCCAGGACACCCACCCGTCAAACAGAAAGGTCTCAAATTGGGCACGTCCCTATTCCAATCAAATAAGTAAATACTAGGATCCCCCAATAGGATTTACCTTGATTAAACCATCCTGTCCGACAACTCAAACCCATTTGCATCCATACGGTCATGATGAGTAGTAGTTACTGCTAAAAATTGCCTGTTAAGCCAAGTATAAGGCTCTCAGAACTCATCCGAGAATGTATCGCTTCTAAAAGATCTTAGCCATTTCCAAACTCAGCAGTGCGAACCAGTTGGTACCATTGTAAAAGTTGCAGACATAACCCTAGTTCCTAACTACCATGGTAGTGTGAATGCCGAGAGTCATAGCAAGCCGAAGCACCATGTCTAAAGAAGCGGTACCAGATGAGCCCTGCAACCCTCGGGTCGAGATCGTGGGTGATCTCAAAGGGAAGGTAGAGCATGTTAAGCTCCTCGACATTGACCTCACGGATTCAGTCTTGTTCCCACAGATGCACACAGATGTCTTTTGGGAGATAGCTCCAGATGGAATCAGAGGAATGAAATTTGTGCCAAAAGAAGACTTCATCAACTTATTTAACTCAACCATCATGAACCTGAGAGACTTACCAGTCTTTGGTACCACAGGTGAGATTTTGCGTTGCACGAAATTTTTGATAAGCAGGGTGCATGACAGAAGTCTATGGTTGGATAAGAGGTATCCAATCCATGTTGAAGAAATCTAGCATCTTACTAGACTATCCTCCCAAGGAGAGGATGTGTCGAAGGGATTCCAAGGTCCCGGTAAGAAACGGAAAAAGAAAGGCGAGCTTAGCCTATACGTGAAATTCAACACAAAGAGGCGAGGAATCACAACAGTAATTGAACCAATACTGCCCAAGACAGTCCGGACTGGTTGCTACATCATAGACAACAAGGTTATGAGGTCTTACTATAAAGGAGAATGCACTCTATATGCATTATCAGTCGTCAACTTTTGTGCCAATGGAGAAGTGTTCAATTGGTGTAGTTACCTATTGGAGGAACTACTAGTAGCTTGTGAGGAAGCGCGGGAGAAGGGAACAACCTTCACCTATGGATACCTACTTGTGGCCTTTGCAAAGTTCAAATGGAAGCCACCTGTGGGTAGATAGCTGGCAATACCAGACAAGGGGCGCATGGCGAAGATGTTCGAGCCATGGCAGTCCAGACCAGACTCAGAGAATATAGCACTCAATGCCACAACATTTTCCAAATGGTATAATGGTATGATAAATGCAATGCATAGGTTGTGCATCCCGCAGGATCTCCTCAACTGTAATACGAGGAATATTGCCTTATGGATGAATCGGCACCATACATTCGTTTGGCTGAGACATGTCAGCAGGGAACATTTCCACACAAGGATGCTACCGTTCTATCTGGACGAGGAAGCCTTTGATAAGGAAGTCATGTTGTGGCCAAGAGTCAAACGCATGTCGTGTAAGTCAGTGATGAATTGCATTTTTTCGATGGAGTTGCTGAAGAAAAAAGACAAGGAAGCAGGAGAAGGACCAAGCTCAGGCCCAGAGTTGAAGAAACCAGACTCTCTAGTACAAATAGACTTAGAGGAGGAAGAGGAGACACATCAATTAGAGAAAAGGAAAAGACTGTCCATCTAGCCGCTGCTAGCCAATGTCGTGTTATCAGGCGTTGATGTTAAACAAATGTTCATCTTTGTGCTCAATACCAAACCTTTGGTGAAGAAGCCCAGAACTAGGGTCTCACCAAACAAACCTTTGGATCCACAACCCCTTTCATCAGCTACTCCCCACACCCACGCAACAATAAAAGCCACCACCATCATTGACATTCAGGATGACCCCGAGCCTGAACCATTTCTGTCCACGTTCATCACTGAGCAACCACCACTCCAATCATCAAACCTCATCACCACTAGTTCACATCAGACCCCAACCCTAGAGCTGATGCAGCTTGATCAACCAAAGATAGTGAAGCGACGACCCCCACAAATAACCAGAGAGTCACCCAAACCAAGATCATAATTTTATGGTCCCGACCCCAAAGCCTCATATCCGAGCATGACATAGAATGATTCGAATCTAGACACCCAAGAACAACAGCCCGAGTCTTCAGCATAAGGAAAAAACGCCCAAACTGGAGAGGAGTCAAAGACCGAAAACAACCAACAAACCACCTCGCTAGCCAAGGGTGAGGGTGCCCAAGAAATCATGATGCATGAAGAGAAGCATCAAAAGAGCCAAAGATACCAGATGCTCACAACAAACCAGAATCAAGAACTGGGCAGGATACGACAGTCGCGCGAGCACAAATGTAGTGGATTCTTCAGAACCCTTAGCAATGTGTAGAATTGATGCAACTCTGCATAGCCATAACAAAGGTTCTGACTCTTTTTCCCGCAGAGCTAAGGTTGAGGATCACACCAGTGCTACCAATGGAGGAGGAGATAGAAACCCACTCGGACCATCCAATGACCAATGGAATTCCACTACAGAAGAGAGCACCCACTGACACAGCTCCTTCATCTGTTGACCTGGTACAGTGGCCAGTGCCACAATTATTTGGACTAATCAGAGCATCAACGAAACAATTAGAGCAAAGGCTCCAGGAGGCCGAAAGAGCCGTCGCAGTTGCAAGGAAGGAAGAGTTCATTACGCAAAAATGTAGAATGCAGGAATCACATGACAAAATCCAAGTCCAACGCAAATTGGAAAAAGTACAGGAAAAAATTGTTGAAGCCTGGCCGGAGATTCGGAAGGTTGCGCCCGAACTACTTGAAGCCAGCGATGTAGGTGAGCCAGAGCAAAATATTGAGCTGTTACAAGAAGCATGGAAACAACTCACTACTCGCACTGAGCAGCTACAATCAAAGCTCCAATAGGTCCAGCAGGAAGCAGAGAAACAGCCGCAGCAGTTGCAGGAATAGATGCAGAAGATAATATTGCAAGGTAACGATGCTCGAGCAACACTACACAAGAACACAACGAAATGAACCAAAATTTTTAGGGAAGTCAACGACTGGATGGGAATCATTGCTCGACCAAACCAAGTCTTGGAGGAGGTGTGCACAAAGATCCAGGTGCTCAACGAATAAGTTGCGACCACAATGGACCCCATGGACCAATAGAAGAATTTCGACCAAATTCAATAGGCCGATAATGAACTAAATATGCTCTATGAGGCATAGTCCGTAGCCAAGAAAGAGATGCACGAATTTTGACCTGTAATTCAGATAGGCTACATGAAAATACACCAAGTCGACGCAACAACAGATTTCAAGTGGAACTCGTTGGTTGCGGCCAAGCCAAAGGAATATAGTAAATAAATGACCCAACAGTTTCTTGCAGAAGCATCACTCCTTGCCCGGAAATGGCAGGACAAAGTTGGAAGCTTTCAAGGAGTAAATCACCGAGCCTTAGAGTTGGTACCAGAATTGGGCCCTTCATTTGAGGAGGTAAAGGAATAAAAAGTACAAACAAAATATCCCAAAGAAGAAGAAATACCAAACAAGGGAAAACAACAGATGCTCCTAGAGGATGTGAAAAAACCAAGCACTTGACTCCAGGACGAGTCAAGGATTATGGTCGGAGCCTATTGGGCCCTTCGTTTTTGGGAAGGAATTACGCAGGTTTTGACTGAGAATGAGTTGCGCAAGATTCATCAGAGTCCTAGAGAAAGAGCAATAGAAATAAGTTGTGAAAGTCAACGCAACACCAACTAAGCAGCAAACGGTTGCAATAGAACAAGAAAGCGTGCAAGTCAAGAAGGAAGACACAACCCAACTTATATATAGGGATGAACATAATTGTAAAAGGGTTGGCCAGGATTATTGTAAAGGGTTGGGTTGAGTTGTTGATGATTGTTGTAAGTCAAGGGAAGACAAGTCTTTAGTCTGTAATGAATTGGAACTATCCACTAGAGAATTAGAGCTTTGCGACATGAGTCCAGAGCCAAGAGTCTGTACAGTGCCCTACTGTGTAATTCTGAGTCTGTAATCAGAGAAAGATATTGAAGAGAATATGAAGAAGGACCTAATTTTAAAATATGTTGTGTCTTTGTATGTTTACTTATGCATTACAATGTTTCCTTATGGCTTATGAGTTCTATTTGATGGTTCTATGTTTAAATGCTTGCTCACAATGTAAGTATGTTCGATTCTTGCACATATATGTTCCAGATCTGTTCATGTCTCTTGCGCAAGAACAAGAATGAGTCCTGAAGGCTCTATGGATCCTCTTAGGTATTTTCCCTACCCTTCCCTATCTAGTTGTCTCAACAACGCTTCGGGTGAGACTTCTTCTCTTCGGAGGAGATGAAAATGCTAGCACTCTAGACTACATGGTACCTTTTTTTGGTAACCTGAGAAGGACCCTGGTCTGATCAAATTCGTGCCAACAGTACCACTCTAGCAGTGAGTAGGTTTATTCATCAAAACACCTAAGTTTCATAGGATTATAAGTACCATGTTGAAAATATTAAGGAAACATGGAAAAAGATATGCATATCCTCATCTTCCTATGCATCCATTCTCATGACCATTTCACAAAAATCCACACTCAAGATGAATGATACAAGTATATAAAATGAGAAAATCCAAATGTTGTTAAGGGTTTTAAAAATAGCTACATTGTTACCTTTTTGAATAAAAAATACTCTTCAAATTTGAAATAAGTGATTAGCTTTAATATGTGTTGGGAAGTTTATGTGTGTATTCTAGTTTTAAGTATTTTTGAAACAATAAACATCTCTTAGGATGGAGTTAGGATGGATTTTTTGGAACTTATGTGAAATATGCCTTTAACTTTCATGACATAATACCTTGTTTATTGTTTATATATTTGTATAACATTTTGAAGCAACCCTAATTTTTATTGATGTTTTGTTTTAACTTAAAATTAGAAATTTATGTATTATTAATAGGTAAAAGTAGAATATGATATGGTTTCCTACAATTTTTTTTTTTTAAAGTATTTATAAGATAATCATCTCTCTATTGCCACCCTTACTTCAGTTATAGTTTATCCCTGATGTTTTTTCTTTGAATTTGTTGCTCATTGAAAGTAATTGTATCGTGTGTTGAACCACTGATAGTCATTGCCTTGCAAGTGGTTGAAAGTTCTAATGTTGTTTTCCTTTATGTGAACATATTCTTCACACTCCAACCTGTTAAGCTTCCAGACTCTCTTTCACTACTTATAAATTACAAGCCATCCGTTATCCTTTTTCCAATTTTTTTTCTCTTTTATATTCCATCTTCGTTGGTTGAACCCTATTCTTATTTTTGTTAGTTCTTTATTATTCCTATTGTAATGTCATCCTCAAGTACTTCTAAGACTTGAAAAACATAAGTCAAATTTTCCACATAACAATGGTGTTTTATTTTCGTTTTGGCATGCCAAAATAAATCTTTGTCTCTATCCAAAAGGTAAGATTTCAATTTCATTTATGGCTCTTGTAAATTCTTCATTCTCTCTTCCATGTCCATTTTCTATTTCATTTTCCCCTTGTATCCTCTTTTCTAATGACGGTGTTTTATTTCCATGTTAACAAGCCAGAAGCAATTTTTGTTTCCTTCTTAGAGGTAGGATTTCAGTTTCTTTTTTGGTTCTTCTACATTTTTCATTCTCTACTTCTTATTCATTTATTATTTTGATTTTTTCATATATTTTCCTTTCTACCTACAAAGCAATTTATATGGATTTTTTTTTTAAAGTTCTATCTTCATTTCCTCTACTCTTCTCTCACCAACGAACAACTCTAGTTAAACCATTATACTTCATCAAGATATTGATCTTACCCTTTTATAGGCTAACTATGTGTCTCTTCATCGATCTTAGTTTGCCTTATATTGAAACACTATGATTTATGAACTATTAAAATGTGGACATAATTATCTAGACCTAATTCTAATGGTCAATGAATTCCATGACAAATCTACATATATGTTAATGGTCAATGAATTCCATGACAAATCTACATATATGTTAATGGTCAATGAATTCCATGACAAGTCTACATATATGTTATGCCATTTTTGTTATGCTCCAAATCATGGAGGCTATTTCTTTTCTTTTATTATTTTTTGATCTCGGTGGGGTATCTTTCAATTATACATGTGTAGCATTTTCAAATAGTAGATAGGATGTTGCATATTAGTTTTGGGGAGCTGCATATTAGTTTTAGAGTTTATTTTTATTATTGCTTTTTATTTATTGTTATGCCATTTTTGTTGTGCTCCAAATCATGGAGGCTATTTCTTTTCTTTTATTATTCTTTGATTTCGGTGGGGTATCTTTCAATTATACATGTGCAATTATACATGTGTAGCATTTTCAAATAGTAGATAGGATGTTGCATATTAGTTTTTGGGAGTTGCATATTAGTTTTAGTGTTTATTATTTTTATTATTGTTTTTCATTTATTTATTTAAAAAAAAATTGATGTTTATATAATTAATTAGAAAGGGAGGTTTGTGCTCTCACACTCTGTAGTACAAAGGAATTTTTTGTTTATGTCTATGCTTTTTCTGAGTTTTTTAAATATTTAATGTTGAAAAGTATCACATTTTTTTTTTTTTTGTCTCCTCTAAATTTGAGTTTGAATGATATTACTCATTTGTTTCAATTTGTTGATTTAAAAGGTAGGGATTAAGTTGCTTAAAACCATTGTTTTTTTTAAGTGATTATATATTGAAATTTTGAACCAATTAGAAGTATTTAAAAGTGATCTATTTATTGAATTCTATTAAGTTAAAATTAGCTAATAATAATATTAAAATCAACAAGGTCAAATGGTAGAAACATTTGGATGTCATTGTTAAGATCCATGCTCAAATTTCATAAAGGACACGTTGTATACTAAGGCATGGAAAATGTAACTTGTATTGCATTAATGTGGTGCATCCTAGTTGAATTTAATTCCAATTAGTGGTTGGTTAAGTTGTAATTAGCAAGTATGCATTACCCATTGAAATTCCCACCACAATCTCATTGTTTGTTAACATCATTGAAATTGCGACCATAATTTCATTGTTTGTTAATCTCGACAAGGTTGGTGAAAATATTAGATTCTCTTAATGGAGATCTATGTTCAAAACTCATGAAAAAGACATGTTTATTTATATGTTCAAAACCCATGAAAGACATGTTTAAGATATAAAGTTGAAAAAATGTTATGATTTATATTATATTGATGCGGCATGAGATAAAAAAAATATATATATATTAAAATTTAAAGGGTATTAATAAAAATATTATTAAAAAAGATTCTACCACATGACCAATTAATAAAATATTATTGTTGCATGAAAAAGATGCAAGGTTTAAATCTCTCTACTCAATTTAAATTGAGAATTTGTGAAAAAGATGCAAGGTTTAAATCTCTCAACTCAATTTAAATTGAGAATTTGTATCATATAGAGGTGAGGTTGGGCCCTCTTATTCTCAATAATTTTTTTTGCTATTTTAAAAAGATATATTTTTCTATTATACATGTTGTATTTTTTACAAGCTAAGAATATGTACTATTTTCTATTAACATGTGTTTTTAATAGTTACACATGTGTTTTTTTTAGGAGTTCATGGGTCTCAATTGAGGAGTAGGGTATGTACACATTTATAGACTTAAGTAGTCAAATTGTTATGGAGAGGGGATCCCTTGTCCCACAAACAAGGGGATCTCATACATCAATTTAGTATCAAGCGAGATCATGACCTTAAAATTAGATTATTATTATTATATAATATATTTTAACAAATTTATTATATAAATTATTGAAATGATAATAAAACTATAGATAATAAGTACTTTTCAACACTAGATTAAGAAACCTAGTCAAACACTAAGTTAAAGATCCATATTCAATTTTTTCCCATTAAACACTCTCCATTCTCCATTTTAGCAAATCTATTATGTAAAGTATTGAAATGATAATAAAACTACATATAATAAGTATCTTTCAATACTAGGTGAAAGAAGCTTGTAGAACGATAAGTTAAGGATCCACATCTAATCTTTTTTTCAATAAACACTCATTATTTTTTATCAATGTAATATGAATTTCTTTGTAAACACCACTTTTGAGATTTTCAAATAAAATCATATTAAATGTATTTTAAAATCAAACTTAAAAAATATAAATCCCACCAATTTATTACTAAAATACAATACAACCAACCTAAATAAATAACAAACCTTAATATCTCTTAAAAACAATTTCCAATTTTTGACAATAATGAAACAATCCCCTTTGAAAATTTTCAAATACCCCAATGAGTATTGGTAAGTCACTTGGATCTCAATTCACCTACCATCAATGGTAAATCATTAAATACAAATAACATAGATCAAAGAGAACATAGAAAAGATGGATAGTTTGGGGGAATTTGATAATTAACACTTAAAGTGTCTCATTTTTAATTGTTTATCTCAAAATTGGATGAAACAATATAATTATAATTTTGTTTGATTCAATAAAATAAAAAAATAAAAATTAAATCCAAAAAAATTAAATTTTTAAAACAATATTATTTTAATTGTTTAAATTTGATAAAACATTATAATTAGAATTATTTGATGAAACATTATAATTAAAATTTTATAATTTTTTTCAAAATTTTAAATTAAACTATAATTAAAACCTTAAAACAATATCTCTATTAATGAAACTATGACTATGGAAAAATTAAGATAAGACCCATACTTTTCTTCTTCTTTTTTTAAGGAAATAAGGGTGTTTTTAACACTCCTTATCCTATGTTGAGCTTGGTCTCTATATGTTCTTGCGAATCATAATTACTTGATATGGTATGTTTAAATTTATACTTTTATGTGTTAAAATAAACTTCTTTAAGATGCATAATAAACACTAAGCACTTGTTTAAAATGTTTACCATTATAAATGTGGAAATATACACCATTAAATATATATGGAATATATCAAATTAAAAGTTGTTAAAAGTTGTGATGTTATTTTATATATTTAATTGTGTATATTTTACTTTACACAACTATTTAATTGTATATATCCTAATTTATACAACTATAGTTTATGTTACATTTTGAATAACGTTTTGGAAGATATTATCCACCATGCAGCAACACAATTATTGGTGGGCCATTGTATGGTCCAATGATTGATAATGGCTCTATCACAACATGCCATGATCTATCTCATGTATACATCCACCATGTCTTTTGTTTCCATCCACCATTGATTATGTTTGTTTTCTAACACCCTGATTCTATGAAAGCACCATCGACCCATGACTTCACCTCCTGACTATCTTTCCATCACCCTCATTCTAGGATCGTCATGTCATCCCAATTAACTACATTTGGTGGATGGAGGAGCACATTCATTAATGTAAATGATCGAGTATATCCATCGTGGATCATGCAATGCTAGCCAATAACGTTGAGAGTTAATGTCCTATATACCACCTCCAGTTCGTTGTATTCGAGGTCCAACGAGAGATATTGACCCTGCATAGCTCGCTTTGATATTGTTTTGCTATAGATTGGAATGGTGTGGTGGGGATTAAAGCACAGGGATCTCAACTACTCCGGAGGTAACTACTATCTCTGTAATCCCTTGGAAATTTATGAATCTTCTACTACCCCAAGCTCACTATATTCGAGATCCAACGAGAGACCCTAAACCTACATAGCTCGCTCTGATATTGTTTTGCTATATATCAGAGTGGTGTGTTGAGGATTAAATCACATGGATCTCGACAGCTCCAGAGGTAACTACTATCCCTTCAATCCATTGGAAATTTTTGAACCACATAATGTACATTTGCATTCCAAATAATATGTCTATTAAGCAAAATGGCATTGTCTGTATTTTCCAATTTAAAGAAAATGAGAATGACCAATACTGGTAGTTGTAATTGTATTTTGTGTTTTCAGTTCTCTTTCTCTTAGCTTATTAAATCCACTGGTATGTGACCAATTGGGACTCATGCAAAATGAAAATTCTAGCTATTGCATTACTTTCAATTGTGCAAAGTGTGCAAGGAGAAGTAGAGTGTGTTAATTTTAGAGATGCTATTAAGTTCTTTTAAATTTACTAGACAATAATAGCATACGCAGGATCACTGAGAGAAACACAATCACAAGGTACACAACATTTTATCCTGGGAAATCCTCATGGGGGAGAAAACCCAGCAAAAACTTCCTTAACATAGATTTCCAATACAATGCCACGATAAGAGACCAAACACTAGAGAATATCCAAGACTGAGCAATGTGCCTCTCTCTTCTCCTTCTTCTAACTGCAGCTTCCTTCAAACTTGTGCACTAGATGAGTGACTTGAGTGAGTGAATAAGGCGCCATCCTCACTTATTTAAACTAGATGAGGGGGCACTAGGGTTATGTATTTTCATCAAGCATGGCCAACTTCTCCAACTAGTGGCTAAAACCACTTTAATTAGCCTTAGGGGCCGACTTCTCAATAAGCATCATTTGATTAGGGTTTGACCAATCCACAAAAGGGGATTTGGTCATACATAAGTCCCGACATGATCAATACACAAAAGGGGATTGATCTATTTAACAATAACTCAATTATAAGTAGAATATACTTCGCAGTTACAATACTTCAACACTCCCCCTTAACAAGAAGGGTATTCTACAACATCATCAGGAGAGAGAGAGAGAGGGAAGTAACATGATCAACATCTGGAACATTGATTGGCATATCTATAAATCATCGGAAGTTTTTCTCATCATCAATAACATCATCTTTCATAGCATGGAGTTGGATTAGCATCATCAACATCTGCATCAACATCAATTAGAATAACATTAAGGCAACAACATCAACACTATCATTAATAGGTTGAGGTTAGTATAACATCATCAACAAAAACACAAGGTTGATACATCATCATCAACAATAGCATGAAGCTGAAACAACAACATCATCAACAACACGAGGCTAGAACAACATCATCATCAAGAGCACGAGGCTGGAGAAACAACATCATCAACAACACGAGGCTAGAGAAACAACATCATCAATAGCACGAGGTTGGAGCAACAAAATCATCAGCAAAAGGTTGAGATAACATCATCATCACCATATAGAAACAAAATGAGGCAGGTGTAAAAACAACATTTTGTGGTACTCTGACAGTCCCTAGGGATCTACCCAGGAATCATAAGATTCCCTAGGACATAAAATCCTAACGGAGCTACCACGTGGTACTCTGACAAACCGTCCTTACCGGACCTTTGGGATCTTCCCAGGAATCATAATATTCCCTAGGATTATAAAAATCCTAACGGAGCTACCACTATTGACCACATATTGCATATACATGCATGTGTACTCTGACAGACCGTCCTTACCAGACCTTCAGTATCTATCCTGGGATGATCAGACCCCTAGGATATAAAATCTTAATTGAGCTACATGTTGTTGGTCATGATACTATAGTATCATCAACATCACTCCCCCTTTCGATGGAGGTCCTTTTGGACTATACTAAGATTGTCTCGAAAGTATTCAAACTTTACATGAGACAAAGGCTTAGTCAACACATCTGCAACCTTCTCATCTGTGTCAACATATTGGAGCTTTATATCTCCCCTATGCACCATATCACGAATGTAGTGATACCATATTTCTATGTTATTCTAATTGTCATGGAACATAGGGTTCTCCGTCATCTTTATGCAACTTTGGTTATCACATAGAATCACGGTTGCTTCCATATCTAGATCAAATAGACCTGTCAACAACTTCTGAAGCTGTATGGCTTCACAAATGGTGGAACATGCTACAATGTATTTCGCTTCTATCATGTTGAGAGAAATACTGGATTTCTTCCTATTCTGCCATGAATTCATGGCTGACCCCAGACTAAAACAACATCCTTAAATTCTCTTTCTATCAGAAACACTTCCATCCCAATCTGAATTAGTATAACCAACCAGTCTGAAGTCATGATCTCCATTATAATAGAGACCAAAGTCTAACGTACCCTTAAGGTATCTCATCACATGTTTTTCAGCAACAAGGTTAACACATATGGGCTCTACCAGATACTGACTCAAGGTGTTCACAATAAAACATATATCTGGCTTGTTATTCGTCAGATGCATCAACGATCCAATGATTTGTTTGTACAGCGTAGCATCAACCAATTCTGACGAAGTATCAACCAAGAGCTTCAACTTTGTTTCCATGGATGTCTTCATGGATTTACATTCCAACATATCAAACCTCTTCAGTATTTCAACTACATACTTCCCTTGGTTAAGGAAGATCTTCTCTGGGCTCTTCCAAACTTCAAGACCTAATAAATAGTGCATCATGCCTAGGTCTTTCATCTCAAATTCTGCAATGAGCTTCTTATTACAATCAGTGATGAGTTTTTCTTCTCCAGTTAAGAATAAGTCATCTACATACAACAATAATATAACTAGCTCATCATTCATAACCTTGAAGTAAAGGTTAGAATCAACTTTACTCTTGGTAAAGCCCAAGCTTGTCAGGAAATTGTCAATTATGTCATACCAAGCTCTAGGAGGTTGCTTCAACCCGTACAAAGTCTTATTCAACCTGCAACCATGAGCCTTTCTATATTCAACTTCAAACCCTTGAGGTTGTTCTATATACACTTCTTCTTCAATAACACCATTTAAGAAGGTTGTTTTCACATCCGTCTGGTGTAACTTCCACTTCATCTTGGCTGCAAGAGCTATGATGTTTTTGATAGAAGTGTATCTAGCTACAAGAGCAAACATATCTTCATAATAAATGCCTTCCTTTTGAGAAAAGCCATGATCTACAAACCTTACTTTATGTTTTTGAATACTTCCATCTGCAACATGTTTTATCTTGTATAACCATTTGGAATATACCACATATTTGTTCTTCGATCTGGGAACTATTTCCCATACATCATTCTTTATAATGGATTCGTATTCTTTTGTCATGGAATCTTCCCATTCTTTCTTATGAATGTATTCTTGAAAGCAAGTAGGATCCTTTTCTATGAGATCACACATCAAAGCCATGTAACTGGAGAATGGCTTAGGTTTCTTGATTTGTCTCATGGTTCCTTCTGGGGCACCATACTTCTCTCCATATTGAATAAGTTCCCTTTCCCAAACTGGATTTCTCTTGTGAGGGATCGTCATTTGGGGAGGTTCTTGAGATTATATCATATCATGATCTTCTTGAATCTCATCACTAGGGGTAACTGTAACTTTCGTCACTAGTTCTGCAACTCTGGGAGCTACAGGTTCTTATTCATATACTTCTTCAAGATGACATCTCCTTGATTTCTTGAGTGTTGCATATTCATCAAATGTTACATCTATTGATCTCAATATGATGGTAACCTGGTATGTGAATTTTGAAGGCCTTAGAGACCTCACAGTATTGAACAAATATTCCCTT
>SNQJ01S0042447.1:25064-35145 GCA_010110895.2 Picea sitchensis
AGAGTGAGAGAGGGGGAGATGGAGATATATTCATAGAGAGAGAGAGGTTGTGAGGGTGATCCAGGTGGATATCAGTGGCCACCCACCTTTTCCATCTGGCTCAAAACAATTTTCTAGCAATTTTGGCAATTTACTATTTTTAGAAGTTTTTAACTTCTGGGGCCATTTGGAGGGCCTAAATAAAGGTTTTTTGGGATAAATATTCTCAATGATATCCAAAGGCTTTTATTGAGCCCCAAAATGAATCTCCTCAGCAATACCTTTCCAACAAGCTATCGTGCACCCCAAACGGAGATCATATGCCAAAGTTATGCCCCGGGGAAGTTGATACACCAAACTACCCAAAACGAGGTCCATAAAACTGTTGGATTTTCATCTTCCAGGATTAGGGTTTTGGATTTTATTTATAATAAAAATTCCTTTGTATCTTCATTTTAAAATCATATTCTTGCGAATGCGATTAGAAGACACATCTCTTCTTAGAGATAAGTTGCCACCATTATAACGAGTCTTTCACTCTGTATTTTTACAGTCTTTGTACATTTTCGCTTATTAATAGAAAATTGTGTATTATTGTATCTTTGTTTTTATGGTTTCATATATGATACATTTTTGTTATATTATTTAATATCTTTTGACACAGGGTCAAACTGAGGGTTCAACGCTTAAACAATGCACCAACAAAACCCTAACTACTGACCCTTTCGGCAACACCTGCGAAGCAGGCAAAGTCTCACCCAAGGTAGAGGAGGGGGGGGGTTATAGGACTCAGGTTCCTGTAACCAATATGGGACACAAACCTATGATAATAACACTTTGTAGAGTATTCTAGCAACACTAATAAGGTGACATGCATTAGTTCATTATCTTTATTAACATAGCAAAGCAAACCAAAAGATAGATCGGCATAGTAACAATAAAGATTAAGCACTTCAATCACTTAGCACATAGCACTGAGTTATATATAACATCCATTCATTCTTAGCATAAATAAAGCACTAAGAATCAATAGATCTATATAACATACATAATAAGAAAGGCACTGAGTATATTCATAACATAAACAACATAACACAAAGAAACCAAAGACACAAGATATACGTTGTTCACCCCAGTGTGGGGCTACAGCCACCAACTGCCTCGTCCTCTTTATTATTCTTATGAATCTTACATTCATTCGCTCCTGTGCACTAAGCCACAAAGCTGAGCTTCACATAGGACAAGAGATATGTGCACTGAGTACCAGATCCTCCTTCCAAAACTAGGTCTAGGCACAGAGCCAACTCCTCTATCAAGCACAGAGCCTTAACACATACACATTCTTTTGCACAAAGGAACTCAGAACTACTTTCACTTAGCCACTTCCTACTACTCTCTACTCTTTTACAATACATTCTTACTTATACTTTTACAATCCCTTACAAAAGGACCTAATCATGGGTAAACCCATGGGACGACATCCCATAAACCATTAAAAAAACCCTAAAGAACCCCTTGTTGGGTCTACATAGCCCACAAAATAAGTGATATCCGTGATCTCAACTCCGCCTAGGCGCTCTATCTTCAACTAGCCTTTTGAAGTCCAAAAGTGGTCCAAACCTGACCAAGGTTTCCTCAAAACTTGTTCGAGGGCCAATAGGCCCGCAAAACTCACCTGTGAATCGTCATGAGTCAATCAAGTGTAGGAAATGTTGCTTTGAAGGCGTCGATATTGACTCGAGATACATCGACTTGCTACTTCACCTGAGCCTCCTGCTTAGAAAGCTCCTAGATCGTATGCTCTGTAATAGGCCCTTCTATGCATTATTCCACTTCTGCAACCACTTGGTCCAATTGTGAGATTTGTCCTTCAATTTATTCAAACACCTTGAAGGATTAATCCTACACAGGTTGTAGCTTCTGTGCAACTTCCATTACCCTACCTTGGATGGTAGTAATATGTTGTTGCACTGCATGTTGCTCTTGATATCTCTTCATTCTTTCAACTGCGATGAGTAGCTTCATTTGCACTTGCATGGAGAATGCCTACTGTTGCGCCTCCTATAATTGTGCTTCCAGTTTCCTTAGCTCTGTATATTCTATTAGGCATTCATAAATCTGTGCACTTCTATCTCTCAACTATTTTCACTCTGAGGCGAGGGCCCTTATCCTTATTACTGTGTTCTTGGCAGTTTCCTCCCTCTGATCGCGCACTTCTTGTGGGGTGCTTGGTACTTCTTGGACCTCCAACTTTGTTATCCTCGCTTGAATCTGTTGGATAGTCTCAGTGAGCTTCACTACTTGAACCTCAACTGACTCCTTGTCCTCCTATGCCAATCCTGGCACAAAGTGATATGATTTACTCACTGCCTCTTTGACTGCAGCCTATTCTGTGAGGAACTGCTCGTTTTCTCTTTGTAGCTTCTCTTTGTCTTCCTGAAGCATCACTGAGAACTCTTCTCTCTCACTTTCATAGGCGGTTACACTATACCGCATTACTTGTAATTTCTATAAGACTTCATCTTTCTCTTGTTTCAAGGCTTGTGTAGCCTTCTCCTTTTCTTCCTGGATTTTATGAAGTTGAGCCTCTGTATCATATACTAGTCTTCTCAATTGGGCTGGTTCATCCCCCAATTCTGCAATCTGTGATGAGGAATGCATGGTAGGTACTACACGGACCAAGCAAATGTCTTGATGCATTTCCTTCAGTTCGTTCTTTAACCATCCATACAACTCCTCCTGCTTCACTCCATATCTCTGCAATATGTCCTCAGAAACATATTCCATGGCTCCGTGAACCAAACTGATGTCGTCCTCCATGAGCGTTTCTTCTAACTAGGGATTACTGGTGCGCGTCTTCTTTCTTGCTAAAGGTTTCTACAAAAAAATATTCCTCTTCTGTGGTGTTACTGTTTTAGTAGGGGGATCTTTCGGTAGTGTAGCTTCACCTCCTCCTTTATCATCCCCTCATCCTTGTCCATATACTTCATCTACTCCTCCTTCTGGCGATCCAGATCGATTTTCTTCAAAACCGTTGTCTTNGTCTCTACATTCTGGACTTCTTCCTGCTTCTTCTTCTTCTTCATCCCACTGGATTGTCTGACATGCTCGACCTAGGTAACTATGGGTCTGTCGATGGTGTTAGTGTCGGAGAGTTCTACATTAGCAACGGGTACATGGAACTCCTTCGACCATTCCTTTGTGATCTGCTCCATGTCCTCATCTATAAATTTGTAATATGATTGTAACTCTTCCTTGCTCTCATCTCTGCATGTAGTGATATAGATGAAATGTGGATCTGTGTGGAACTTGGCTATCAGTCTGTACTGGTGCAAGTTGTGTGGTGTCATGTGTAGAAACAACTCAATGGAAACCTTCAGTTGTTGATAATAGGCATGAAACATAGTGTTGGACTTCCATTGCATCAACATGTCGTTGGTGTACCACAAGGTAGCAAACCTAGCAACCAACGACTTTGATGGTTCTATCTCCAGAAAGGCGGCTCCTTTAGGAATTTTCCAAGCAACAAATGTGATCAACACGATCATCCAACTGAAGTGGAATTTGTATCCCAAATCCTAAGCTTCGCGATAGTATTTCTCAAGTTCATTGACGAGGTAACTCACCCAATTCTTTCTTACACACTTTTTAGCTATGAGTTGACAAGAGAGGCACACTACACCATCCTAGATAGAGGCTACCTTGTATCATGGATTTCCTTTTTCAACTTCATCATAATATTCCTTGATGTGTTGTGCCAGGGAGAGATATGAGGCCTTCCCTAGGTAAAACTGGTGAGGGTCGGGTCCCTTCATGCTTAATATTGTAATCTGGCGGATCATCGTCGAATCCATAGTAATCCTTTGGTCACACCATAGGTATTCTCAATGATAGCACGACAAGAGGAGTTTAATGCAAGCCTTAACCTCATGGTGAAGCCCAAAATGGGGAATATTCATTACATTTAGCACAGTGGATTGCGCCAGTCCCTTAATCCATGGCTGGGAGACCAGGAGAGGCTTCTTCCCAGTTGACTTCATCAAGTATCGGTGGGGTGTGAGCATAGCATAGTTCTTTCTATCTCCTATGTTGAATTCATTGTTCTTCAACAACGGGATCTGTCCCAACTGACTCCCAACTACAAGTATTCCCTTCAGAATGTACACAGTGAACAAGGTGTGCTCATAGTCCCATGGAATGCTAACACAGGTAACCGCTCCAGCCAAAGGCATAATGTAATCTGGTAGGATCGATGGGATCTTCTTTGCAATATCAATATTCCCATGATGCTTACTCGTTGCTCAGTCGAGGGGTTGACATGGCCAGAATGTTGTCCATTTGAAGGGGAATCCTACAGTCCCCTAGTCGATGAGGCCTGGACACCTTCAGATAACGGTTTATCAGCCATCAGCTTCTTGAATATCTCCTCAACAAACTTCTCTAATTTAGTAGGCTCACCTAACATTCTCACTATTAAACAGATAGGTAGGATAATGGATAAGTGGCGTAGACAAACGCACAATGACGTCTATTTTCTGATAACAAATCTCGACACATAATCAATTCTTTGTTAGATCAGTTAATCATGGGTGGAAAAAAGTTGTCCCAACGCAATGTCCGACAGGTTAAATAAGTGGGGCCTCATAACAGATTCTTCCAATGGGTAGGAATGGTTCCATAAATGCAAATCTGTCTGTTATGGCGTGGTTTATCTTCCCATAAATGTGTTTTCTAGCCATTCTAGAGTGTCGTTCAAACGGTTGGGGCACCTCCAACGGTCATATAGCTTCACCAGGGTGAAGTCTCATTCTTCATGGTCCTGCTATTCCAAAAAGGTTCAAATCCTACAAACTTGCCTCCTATGAGGCTCTAGTCTATGAAGTCTTTCATCTCGTATCTGTAGCTTCCTGTAGCTTTTCTAACTTGTCTTTCTTTTTACTCAGCTTCCTTGCCTTCTTTCTTTTGATCTGAGTCTCTCTAACTATTTATGGATTCCTCTTTCCATTCTTATTCTTATCTTCTCCTAACATAGTGACTTCACATTGTTGATGTGCCCTCAAAGGGTACGAAGTTAATATCCCTTCTCTTAATACTTCTTGGGTGGATATAATTCATTCTTTCATAGATAAGTCCTTCAAACCTTCTTGCATTCTTCCAACCTTGATAGCTAATTTTCTTGCCTTTTGTCCCTCCTGCGATGTTACTTTGTTCTTTTGCTTCATCTTATCCTCTTGTTTTTCTATGAGTCAATCTATTTTTCTAGCTATGAAATCCCTTATTTATTGTTTTTTCTTTTCTATAGCTTCTTCCTCTACTTTTATTTTGATCTGATCCTTCTCAATCCAAGTCTTACCTAGCAAAAGTGGGAAAGGGGTGTTCTCAACAAACTTAATGATTTCAAATTCCTCTTCAATTGATGTTCCATGGATAATAATAGGTACATTAGTAACTCTTCCACATAAGCTTATCATATTACCCTTAAACAATCCTTTCTTTCCCAATGAAGCACCATAGCAGGCTTTCCCAAAATTTCCCAAGTGTCTTCTGTCATAATATTCACTTGTGTTTCCTCATCCAAGACACAGTCTATGTCAAAGTCTTCTATTCTTGCAATTATGTGTTGTTTTACTTTCAGGATCTCTTGTAAACTAACATCTTTGTGAACATCCATCAATTCTTTCAACTGTAATAACATAGTATGATATTTATCTGATTCTTTCTCTTTATGATTCTCTAACATGCTCTTATTCTCTTGACTTTCTTCATAGTTTTCTTGTCTCATGTTCATTCTTTCAACTTTAGCAATCATCCTTGGGCAATCCTCAACCTCATGACCAATAGTTTTACAACAAAGACAAATAGGACATGTACTAGGGCATTTCTCAGCAAGATGTCCCGATCTTATGCAGTTATAACACAATGCCAATCCTCTTTTTATTTTATATGTTCCCCAACCTCTTTTACAATGCACACTAGGATCACATTGTTGTACCTGCAATCTACAACAATTCTTTCTAGGTTCCTGCATCCATTTATTAGTCCAAAAACTCTTTCTATGCATAGGAATAACATGTATTTCTTCATTTATGTTTGCTTTACTTAGATCAACTCTTTCTTCCAAATTTTCCCCAGCTTTCAGACTAGGAAATAATCTATTAAACATAACTAAATTCATGCTTTTGAAACAAAAAATTTCACTTATCTTACTCTTATCAAAGCACAAAGATTCACCTTTCCTCGGATCTTACCTCTTTTCTTCAGATCAGATTTCTTTCTTAGCACAAAGCTTCAAAAGTCAAGTAGAGTACTGTGCACTACAACAATAGATCTACACACATAGTTTCTCTTTTCTTTACTTCAATTCCCAGCAATCATAGTTTTAGGTCCCAAAAACGAAACCATTTGTTGGCACAGGGGCAGACCCAAGGTTCAACACTTAAACAACACACAAAAAAACCCTAACTATCGACCCTTTCGGAAACACCTGCGAAGCAGATGATGTCTCACCCTAGGTAGATTCATGGGGGTTACATGACTCAGATGTGTGTAACCAAGCTGGGACATAGACCTGTGATAATAACACTTCATAGAGTATTCTAGAAACACTTAGAAGGTGACATGCATTAGTTCATTAGCTTTATTAACATCACAGAGCAAACCAAAATATAGATTGGTGTAGTAACAATAAATATTAAGCACATCAATCACTTAGCACATAGCTCTGAGTTAGATCTAACATCCATTCATTATTAACATAAATAAAGCACTAAGAATCAACAGATCTATCTAAGATACATAATAAGAAAGGAATTGAGCATATTCATAACATAAACAACACAACACAAAGCAACCAAAGACACAAGATATAAGTGGTTCACCCCAGTGTGGGGCTACGTTCACCAACTGCTTCATCCTCTTTATTATTCTTCTGAATCTTACATTCATCCGCTCCTGTGCACTAAGCCACAGAGTTGAGCTTCGCATAGGATAGGAGATATGTGCACTGAGCACCAAATCCTCCTTCCAAAACTAGGTCTAGGCACAGAGCCAAATCCTCTATCGAGCACATAGCCTTAACACATACACATTTTGTTTCAAAAAGCAACTCATAACTACTTGCACTTAGCCACTTCCTACTACTCTCTACTCTTTTACAATACAATCTTACTTACACTTTTACAATCCCTTACAAAAAGGCCTAATCATGGGTAAACCCATGGGCCGACATCTCCTAACCCATTACAAAAATCCTAAATAAACCTTGCTCGGTCCACATAGCCCGAAAAATAAGTGAGATCTGTGATCTCAGCTCCGCCTGGGGCCTCCATCTTCAACCAGCCTATCGAAGTCCAAAAGTGGTCCAAACCTGACCAAGGTTTCGTCAAAAATTCGTCGAGGGCCAACAATATCTGAGATATATCTGTAAATTTCTTTATTATATCTCTGCTCTCATTTTGTGTCGAAAATAATCTGGATCAGTGGTATCAGAGTAGGATGTTGTTAATCATTTTTTAGTGCATGTCGCTGACGAGGTCCAAGTATAGCAAGTTGGGTCTCGAACTTGTCTCTCTTGAGGACAATCTCTCTCACATGCCCAAGAAACCCTCCATGGAGAAAGAAAAAAAAATGACAGAGAAGAGGATTCTATTAATATGCTACTTGAGCAAACTCTCACACGACAGAGGGACAAAATGATGGAGAATTTTTCCCACATACTTCAATGCCTACTCATAAAAATAGGCATTTCTTCATCAAGCAACCACTTTGGAGGAACTTCACCTTTCAAGGTACAAGTTAACTTTGATATTTCCATATTTGAAGGACAAATAGATGCAGATGCCCTAGAAAAATGGTTAAATCTGCTAGAAGGTTATTTCTTTGTTCATAATTTCTCCGAGAGAGAAAATATCACCTTCACACTCCTTAAGGCTCTCCCCCATGTCAAAAATTGGTGGGAAACTTATTGGGAGAAAAGTTCCACAAATGAGTCTAGAATATATGGGGTCGAGCCCACTTGGGACTTTTTTGTCGATGCGATAAAGGAATAGTATTACCCTATTGGAAACTATGAGGACCAATACATGAGATGGACCACACTGCGGAAAGAGAGGGGCTAAGAATTTTTGGAGTTCACCAATACCTTCCATACCTTTCACACTAAGTGGGGTATCAAAGACTCTAAATGAAATTTGGTTCAAACATATTGTGGAGCTCTACACAGATACATCCAAACTGAAATGGATTTTCTGGACATCTCCTCACTCAGTGTTGCTTACCGATATGTTGTTAAAATCGAGAAGAAATTTAACCACAAGAACAAATGAGATTTCGTGTCTCCAAATCCGTAACAACCAAAGTATGATAAAGACGACCCTAACAAACAGTTTCTTGAAAACCAGTCCAAGCCACAAGAAAAGAAGGGTCACAAAAAGATGAAGAAGGACACTGGAAAATGGTGCGATTTCCACAAAATCCCTTGGCACAACACTAATGGATGTCTATCAAAACAGTCATTGGTGGCCAAGATCAAAGACAAGGGGCCGAAACCTAGTTTAGAATATGACTCGAAAAATATTGATAGAAGACAGATCATCGATGCAGACCCCACTTCTATTCTCATGACCGCAACAATTAAACAAGAAGAACCCACAGATCCTGAAGAGAGGGAGGGCCTTTTTTATTCATAGATGTCGATGAAGGGGACCCCGCTGCATTTTATTATTGAGAGTGGAAGCTAGAAGAACCTCATCTTAGTAGAGGTCATCAAACAGTTGGGATTGTCGACAAGACCACAACCACAACCATACAACATTGGGTGGTTTTTCCAATGATGAGATATTCATGCCAACTAGTAGTGTCTATGGTCATATGACATTCAACCCCTCAAGGATGAGGTATTATGTGATGTTTCCCAGCTAGATGTCTGTGATGTTCTCTTGGGCCAACTATATATGTGGAAGCGCCATGTTATTTATGACTCTCGACCCCGTAGTGTCATTGTTACTCTGCAGGGTCATCTCTAAAGGATACTAGAGGTAGTTCCAACTACTATCCCACCCAAACAATGTCACAAGGTAGTATCTCATACTACAAAATTCAGCTTCTTCACAATCCCTTCAAAAGGTGAACAGAAGGATATTACGACCACTATAGCCTCAACCCAAGAACCTTCTATCCAATAGAAGTAGGTCGACAAGAATGCAGAAAATAAAAAAGATTCCTTCTGGATCCATACATCTCATATTGTAGCCCGACTAGTTGAACAGATTCAACCCTACGAACAATAAGTTCATGACATCCTTCCACAGTGCAATGTCTCCAGCAAGGCAAGCAACGCACCAATATTCAATCACTTCCCTAGGGAACTCAAATAAATGGATACCATTGCTTCCTAAGGATGGATGATTGATCTAGGTGGATATCGGTGGCCACCCACCTTTTCCGTCTGGCTCAAAACATTTTTTTGGCAATTTTGACAATTTACTATTTTTAACATTTTTTAACTTCTAGGGCCATTTTGAGGGCCTAAATGAAGGTTTTTTGGGATAGTTATTCTCAATGATATTTGAAGGTTTTTATTGAGCACCCAAAATAAATTTCCTTGACGATACCTTTCCAACAAGCTACTGTGGACCCCAAACGAAGATCGCATGCCAAAGTTACGCCCCCAGGAAGTTGATACACCAAACTACCCAAAACGGAGCCACAAAACTATTGTTTTTTCATCTTCTGGGGTTAGGGTTTTGGAGTTTCTTTATGATAAAAAGACCTTTGGATCTTCATTGTAAAATCATATTCTTGCGAATGTGAGTAGTAGACACATCTCTTCTCAGAGATAAGCTTGCACCATTCTTGCGAGTGTTTCACTCTGTATTTTTACAGTCTTTGTACATTTTCGCACATTAACAAAAACTTGTGTATTACTATATCTCTATGTTTATGGTTTCATATATGATACATTTTTATTATATTATTGGATATCCGATATATATATATATATATATATATACATTTATTTATTATATCTCCACTCTCATTTCATGCCGAAAATAATACGGCTCAAAGGGAGAGAGAGAGGGAGAGATAAAGGGAGAGGGAGGAG
>SNQJ01S0042447.1:43519-54998 GCA_010110895.2 Picea sitchensis
TTTATTAAGAATTTGATATTGATAAAAATTGAGAGATGAGACACATAATGATAAATGATATTTATTAATTACTTGTTAAATTGAATCATATTTATATAAAAGTATTTAAAATAAATTAATTATTCTATAATTATTTGATTTTAATATAATTAGTACACAAATAAATTAATTATTTTATAATTATTTTATTTTATATTTTAAATAATAATTAGTATTTGAAAATATCATAAAAATATTTAAAATAAATTAACTAGTCAATAATTATTTAATTTTATATTTAAAGTATTTAAACTAAATTAATTATTTGATAATATTATTTGATTTTATATTTGCAGCAGTTTTTTTAGAAATTTTACTTAATTTCTTTCGGTAGTCTACTGCCATATTGATTTAATCAACCACTATTTTGGTACTTGAAACATAATATTTGTAAAGTAATTAATTATTCTATAATTATTTAATTTAATTGATTATTCTTTAATTATTTGATTTTATATTTGTTGTGCAGCTTTCACTTATTTTTTTGCTTAGTCTACTGCAATATTGGTTAATCAACCACTATTTTGGCACTTGAAACATAGTATTTGCACGTTCTTTGCTTAGTCTACTGCAATATTGGTTTAATCAATATTGCTATTTTGGCACTTGAAACATAGTATTTGCACATTCTTTGCTTAGTCCAGTGCAATATTGGTTTAATTAACCACTATTTTGGCACTTGAAACATAGTATTTGCACGTAATATTATAAGCAAGTCAATTATAAATTTGAGAGTTAAATTTAGAGTTTATCTTTTTTTAATGATATTACATTTTTTAATTTTACTTATCATTAATTTTATATCAAAACAATGAACACCAAACCAAACAAATTAAAACAATGAACACCAAACCAAATTAAAATAGAATAATTATATATTTTTAATAAAATATATAATATTCATTTCTACATGATAATAAAAATATATTTTAAAATATTTTATATTAAAAACAATTTGTCATTTTATTAAAAAAGGAAAGGCAAGTTATTATACTTTATTAAATAAAGAAAGGCAAATTATTATCTTACTAAATAAAGAAAAGCAAGTTATTATCCTTTACTAAATAGGAAAGAGAAAATTGAATATATTAAATTTAGTAAAGAAAAAATTGAATGTATTAAAATTTATGATTGAAAACAATTGAAACTAAACTAAAAACCGTGAAAGCTAGTTGGTTATTATCTATTTTCATTGCCTTTAAAATACAATATATCATTTCTTTAAATTATCAAAAACCTTGATAAATTCAAAACTACATATAAAATATAAAAACTAAAAACTACAAAGATATTACATAATGCAGTCTAGAAATGTAGAATTTTAATATCTTTATAAGCATCATACTGATTATTATCGTACTAAAATATGGTCAACTACACTTTGTAGGTTTTGGATTAACTGATGTGCACGTATTGGATTAACTGATGTGCATGTATTGGATTAACGGATTTGATGATGTACAGTTATTGGATTAACGGATTTGATGCATCGTACTAAATTACTGAGTATCATATGGACACCAGCCCCACCCAGGTCTACATTATAGGGTAAGCAAAACATATCCCCCGGACATTAACGGATTTGATGTATAAAAATTAATGGATTATATGAAAAATTAACCAATATACTTAAAATTTGATATATTTATCATTTTGAATATATACCATACTCAAACATGATCTATCATTTCGAACTCTATTTCAGTCCAATTAATGTCAAATATCAATGAAATAATATCTCTCACTTAATCTATGTTGCATATTGAAACATAATCTATCATTTGGAATTTTATTTCAATCCAATTAAACCAAAATATTAACGAAGAAATAGCTTTGTGCATATTCAAACATAATCTATCATTAAGAATTTTATTTCAGTCCTATTAAACTCAATAATAAACATAATCTATCATTAAGAATTTTATTTCAGTCCTATTAAACTCAATAATAGCTCTCACTTAATCTAAGTTGCCTAGATTAAAATGCCAACTAGTGCTGCCAAGGATATAAGAATCTAAGTATTATTGTGTTGGCTCAACTTAATACATAATAATGAGGATGAGTACCGTCACTTATGAATTACACACTTGTCGCGCATCCACGGAAGAAGCTTTGGGAGTGTCACCATGTAGAAAGACATGCAAATAAAATACACTAATTACAATTGGGAGTGTCACGTAAAAAGACATGCAAATAAAATACACTAATTACAAATTCTGGGAGTGTCACTAGGTAGAAAGACATGCAAATAAATTACACTAATTACAAGTTTAATCAATATATTTGTGGATAGATTTTAATGTCACGCAATTTGGGAATACTCATATTTTTCAACTAGTTAGCACTCAATTTGGAAGTACTCATATTTTGCAACTCCTTAGCACACCCTTAGAGCTACACACTTGCATCATCTTAACAAACATTTATTTTAATATTGTCAAGCTGGATGAAAGTCCTTATTTTTCCTGGTATCATTCTCTATCTTTTTCTAGAGATTTTAAAGAAGTTTTACCAACCAAACTTTGCTCAATAGGAAAGCCATGTCTTTAAGCTCTCCGTAGCATCATTCCTACGAGGTTTCACTATGATTTGTTCCTCAAATGCTGCTTCAGAAAATTGAAGAGTGTCGATGGCACGTGTGGATGGGGCATCAGAATCTTGTAGAATGATGTAGTCACCTTCTGTAGGGAAAAAGACCAGGCCTACTTGTGGTCTATTGAGCTCAAAACTGATGTGCAATGTACTTGAAGGATGAGAGTCTGGTTTCCAAGCAATGTGTAGGAGAAGTGAAGAGGATGGTAATCTAACTGTTGGGATAAAGGAGGACTAGCAATTGGTTGTTGTAGAGGAAGAGATAACATTGGATAGGGTCGGGGTCCTCACAGGGAAGATTTTTGGTACAGAGAGAGGAATATGGGTTAAGATAGGAGATAACCATCATCTTATAAAGGTTGGATGGACTGCAAGGAAAGTTGATAGGTAGTATTACGGTTGTCGTGGTTCACAACATATAGAGAAAAACATTATGCAAATTATCAACATTGAATATATTATGTATACATGTCTGTGGAATTTCCAGGCGGGTGTTCATTGCAAGTAGGTTACTAGGTCATGCAGCTTTGACCGTCAAGAATTATTGGAACACCACATTTAAAAAGAAAATATTAGATCAACATCGTCATGTCATCAAACTTCACTGTACTCCTGCAGCCAGGCTAAAGGATTATCCTGTAACTCATTTTTTTTTAAATGAAGGGAAATCTAATAATTTGCATGACTCCATCGTTTCATGGCGTCTATCTTCACTTGATTTCTTTGCATAGCATCGTTTCATGGCATCTCATCTTCCCTTGATTTCTTTGCATAGCCTGCCATATTGACTTAATCAACCACTATTGTCTAAAGCCCAACCTATAGACCATGTCTTAAACCAATGCATGTGTCGAAAATGAAATTTTGGCACTTGAGACATAGAGTTAGTATTTGAGACATAAAGTTAAATTGATTTTACATCAAAACAATTGGCACGGAAATAAAATTAGACTAGCTCTATGTTTTTATCAATGGATGTAGTAAAGGATTGCAGGATTTCAGGCACAACCAAACTCCTCATTTCTTGATTCTATTCATGAATTTACTAAGCGTTGGAGAACTCCTAAGCGTTGGAGAACTCCTTTCAAGATGAAGAATATGAAACATCATTCTACCATCGCTAAGAAAATTCAGAGCTGCTTCAGTGTCATTAGCACATATGGGTAAGTCACTCCAAGGCCCGTCCTCAAGCTAATTCTTTGGAATTTCACAGTATTCTACAAGAAAGAGTTGCGGAGAGTTGCAGAGTTTCTCTACTTTCCCATATTTGATAATCCTCTATAAAACTCACCATGCCTCGAGCTCCTACGGATACCTATGGAGACTCCTCCTCGTGTTCCATACGTTCACCACCCACGAGCTTACCTCTTCCACCCATAGCTAGTTGATTGGGGTCAAGTCGCATACAGCTGTTTCATTCAAGGGATTATGATCAATGTCCAATCATAATAGCAACATCTACGACTCTCCTTTAACAACCACAATAGCAGTGTATGTCGCTCTCCTTTTCATTCTGGTTTGTAGCTGGATTCTTTCATGGAGACTTTTTCTCCATCAATAAAAATGGCTACCCTATCCTTATGTCTACTACAGGTTTGAAGGTAATGTCTACTATAGGTTTGGAGGTGGTTGTAGAATCAAGGTTTGGAGGTGGTTGCATAAGCACAAAAGAAACATGACCGGTTTGGAGGTGGTTGCATAAGCACATAAACAATAGGACCTTGCAGGGATGGTGGTTTGGAGGTGGTTGTAGAAGCACTGAAGAAATAGGATCTTGCACAAACTGTGGGAATATGGAGAACAAGAAGTCCCCAAAAACCTTTCACTGAGGGGAAACAGAGTAGTCGCATCATGCTTCCCAACACCACAGTGGTGGAATGAAGTATGAGAAGGCTCAGAAGATGTGCTTGCATGGTTGGAAGGTGGCGACTTACATGGTTCGAAGGTCGTAATTTACAAAGACAAAGACGATTTTGCACTGACACGCTATTGACACCTATCAACTCCTCTATCAGTGATCAATATTATGAGTAGTGAACGTGGATGTTTTAAGTTTTTTTCTTAATTTTACATTTTAAAATTATTTTTTACCTCTCACAAATAATACAAAACATTTTGTGCATACCAGGGATAATTAAGTCCCATCATATGCTATAAACCAATGAAAAATTGTGTTTAACAAAATGCAAAATTCAAAAAATTAATTTAATTATTTAAATAAATAATATTAATGGAGAAATTTATTATATCTCATGGCAAAGTGGCGAATTAATCTCAGGCTAATATAAAACAATGTAAAATGCACTATTTAATATAGCAAACCGCAACAAAACGCACCTATTAATGTATGGTCAAAGCATGTTGACTACTACGCGATTGCTATAATCCTCTACTGAGGTAGGGACTAATAAAGGCCATGATATTTTTATCATAGAGCTTACAAATTTGATTATAGCTACAACATCATATGGGACATAATAAGAAATTGATAATTTCATGATGCAAGGCATTCATGCAATTTCATCTCCATTAGGGAGCCAAGAGTGCTAGGAATTGGCCATTTATATACTTTATTATGTCGATAAGTGTATACATGGTGAAAATGGGGTTTTTAATTTTTAATTTGATTTCTACTTGTATGGACATTATTAAATTTGATAAAATATTCTTAATAATTAAAATGAATGAATGGTTGTAATTTCAACAATTAACTATCTAACTTTTATAAAGACATACATTTATATGTTTACTTATTCACATTTAACTAATCATATTAATAACTTACACTACTAACTAAGTAATTGTCACCTTTAGACTCCATTTAAGTGTAATTAATTTAGTAATACACTATATTTGAAGTGAAATGTGGCGTGGCGGGGTTTCAATTAAGCCATTGGGAGGCCTTTCATATTTCACCTCCTCACGCTAAGGTGAGTATAAGAGGACCGAACATGATTAATCAATAAAATATTACTCTTCTAGCGATTGGCTCCAAGCTGCTAGGTGGCTAGGTTTTAATTTTTTTTCATAATTTTATTAGGTTTTGGATTCAGCTATCAGCTCCAAGATGCTAGGCGGCTAGGTTTTAATATTTTTTCATGATTTTATTGGGTTTTGGATTCGACGAGCCTAGAGTAATCTCAAGAGATGTTTTTACATTTTTCTACTTTGCAAGAGAAATTAATTGCTTATCGGACTACAAATTCATCGACATCCTATGAATTACCAAACTTATGGGATACACCGCCTCTTGCTCGGTTCTGCAAAATGACCTGAGCATCCATCAATCATGCCCGCCACTTCACTCCCGCTCCCAATTTATTGCACCAACAATTATAAGGGAAGATGCTGATGTTGATCAACATGATAATAATCTCGCAAGTCACTTTCACTCAATCCATGTTCAAGTAGGCCCAATCTAACTTATGATAAGGGGCTAGAAAATGAAGCTAGTCATTTCTTAAGGTCTCATGATTTTTTGTAGATTAAATGTGATTATTAGTCATTGCCTCTTAAATTGTCTAATAAAAACACATTTTGTATAAGTGCATTGTGAAAAACTAGAGGTCAATCGGGGTTTGGGATTCGGCGATTACAAATGTTAGACACCAAAAATAAAACATCATGTGAATTGCTGAGTCACGAAATGCAAATAAATTGTGGGCTCAGCAGTTTCAGGGTTTACAAACACCCAACGCAAAAAGAAAAATGCAACAACTAATCCCGAAATCGCAAAATGTGAATAGGGTTTGGGCCCACTACTTCGGGTTCGGAGTATTTGAAATTAAAGAACTCCACGCACCTTTTAACAAGTAAACTTTGAAATGTGAAAAAAACTTTGAATCACTATGTTCAAAATTAAATTAATGTGAGACCAGGTTCGCAAATGGAAGAACCAAGTAATTGTTGTGTTTGTTCAAAAAACGACTCTGATCAAGAAAATAAAACGAGTTTACAAACTCAATGAAGAACAAAATATTAATAGAGTAAATAACTCTGAATGCACACTAGCGACTTCAATTCAAAATGTAATCCTCCTCATATATCTCAGATTACAATCTGTTTTCCATTTATACAAAAACTAACATTAATTCCCTAATTCAAAAACTGCCCCATCGATCTTAGAAAATATTTAATTGAAGCAGTGATGGTGTCTCATGGCCTACAAAGGTTAAGGCGTCCACCGCTAACAAATCCACTGATGGTGTCTCGAATCTTGAAAGGTCAAGCCACCGATTTACCATTTGCACAGAGGCAGTGAAATGATTACATCCTGACATACTCCCTCTTAATCATTTCAGAGCAAAACGAACTAAAAAATATGTAAAACAAAATTGTTGTAAACAATGCATTACAACTTGCAGACCCCAATATTTCTTCTATGGATTTTAAACAATTCATTTCCCAAAGGTTTTGTAAATATGTCTGCAAATTGTTCTTCAGATCTACAAAAATGAATAGAAATCTCTTTACCAGTTACCATCTCTCGAATGAAATGATACCTTGTATCAATGTGCTTACTCTGTTTGTAAAAGACACGATTCTTTGACAGTGCAATGGCAGATTTATTGTCACAGACAATTTGGGTTGCATCATTCTAGTCATGCAACAATTCATTCAAGACCCTTCTCATCCACACATCTTGACATGCAGCTGCAGTTGTTGCAACATACTCTGCCTCAGTAGAAGATAGAGTCACAATGGGTTGTTTCTTTGATGCCCATGCCACTGCTCCAGATACAAGAATGAACGCATACCCAGATGTGTTTTTCCTTTCATCAATGGAACCTGCAAAATCACTATCAGTATCTCCGATCAGCTCAAAGTTTAAACTTGATGTGTATCGGATACCAAATTCAGTTGTTCCAACAACATATCTCAAGATCCTCTTTCCTGCTTGCCAATGAGTACTCTTCGGAATCTCCATGAATCTCGAAATCAAACTTCCAGCAAACATGATATCAGGTCTGGTTTTTGTTAAGTACATAAGGATTCCAACCAACCTCTTATACAGAGTTGGATAAACATATGATCCCTCATCATACTTGCTAAGTTTAATACCAGTTTCCATAGGTGTTGCAACTGGTTTACAATTCAGCATTCTAAACCTTTTCAATACTTCATTTGCATAGTTAGTTTGACAAATGAAAATTCCATCATCAGATTGATCCACTTCAATTCCAAGAAAATACTTCATCAATCCTAAATCAGTCATCTCAAACTCTGTTTTCATGACATTTTTAAAATCATCTACAGATAGATCTCCAGTAAAAATCAGGTCATCAACATACAAACATACAATCAAAATTTTGCCTTCCTGGTTTATCTTTGTATACAGGGTTGGCTCACATGGACTTCTGTTGAATCCAAAACTAATAAGGTATTCATAAATCCTGCTATACCATACTCTGGATGCCTGCTTCAATCCATATAAATATTTCTTTAACTTGTAAACTTTATCTTCGTGCTTATCAATCTCATAACCCGAAGGTTGTCTTACATAAACCTCTTCTTCCAAACATCCATTCAAGAATGCAGACTTAACGTCCATCTGATGCATGATCCATCTATTCTGAGCTGCAATAGCTAAGACCATCCTCACAGTGTCAATTNAATTCAGCATTCTAAACCTTTTCAATACTTCATTTGCATAGTTAGTTTGACAAATGAAAATTCCATCATCAGATTGATCCACTTCAATTCCAAGAAAATACTTCATCAATCCTAAATCAGTCATCTCAAACTCTGTTTTCATGACATTTTTAAAATCATCTACAGATAGATCTCCAGTAAAAATCAGGTCATCAACATACAAACATACAATCAAAATTTTGCCTTCCTGGTTTATCTTTGTATACAGGGTTGGCTCACATGGACTTCTGTTGAATCCAAAACTAATAAGGTATTCATAAATCCTGCTATACCATACTCTGGATGCCTGCTTCAATCCATATAAATATTTCTTTAACTTGTAAACTTTATCTTCGTGCTTATCAATCTCATAACCCGAAGGTTGTCTTACATAAACCTCTTCTTCCAAACATCCATTCAAGAATGCAGACTTAACGTCCATCTGATGCATGATCCATCTATTCTGAGCTGCAATAGCTAAGACCATCCTCACAGTGTCAATTCTTGCTACAGGAGAAAATGTTTCATTGTAATCAATATCGGGTTGCTGACTAAACCCCTGAGCTACAAGTCTTGCCTTGTACTTTTCAACTTCACCATCTGCATTCAACTTAGTCTTATAAACCCACTTAACACCAATGCTCTTCTTACCTTCAGGTAAATCGACAAGATCCCAAGTGTTATTTCTTTCAGTCGAATCAATCTCCTCATCCATTGCTTTTATCCAAACATCTTGTTTAGCAACTTCACTAAAACTTACAAGATCACATGCCATTAATGAAAAATTTGAAAACTGATCTACTTATTCATTCTGATCATATAATTCTCTTAAGCTTCTAGTCTTTTGATCTTTAAATATGTTTTTCAATGAAGCTAAAGTAGGATTCGATTCACTACTTACCTGTGAATCTGTTTGATGTCCACCATGTCTAGATGGCTCACCACGCTCATGAGTTTTTGGCATTCTAAATTGAGATGAGATGAAATCTGGTGCTTCCCTTGTAGAACTTCTTGTTGCAGGCGTATGTGCATGTGGAACCAACTGTCCACCTCCTTCAACCTACTCAGCTCCATCATCATCTTCACAGGGTAACACGGCTCTCTCTGATACAGATTTATCAATACTTCCATCCCAGACTTCCTCTTCTTTAAATTGAACATCTCTGTTGATTACATACTTATTGGTGATGGGATTGTAGAGTCTATATGCCCTAGACTCTTCACTATATCCAACAAATATACATCTTTCTCTTCTATCATCCAACTTCCTCCTCATCTCTGTAGGTATGTGCGCAAATGCAACACATCCAAAAATTCTGAAATGAGAAACATTGCAAGGCTTACCATCCCAGGCTTCCTGAGGTACATGATCCCTCACGGTCTTGGTCAGACTTCTATTCAAGATAAAAACAAAGCAAAGAACCGCATCTCCCCAATATTCATTTGAAAGATGATTCTCTTTCAACATGCTTCGAGCCATATCCATGATGGTCGGATTCTTCCTTTTAGCCACTCCATTCTTCTGTGGAGTATATCGAGTAGTAAACTTCCTTTTAATTCCATGAAGAGCACAAAATTCAATGGATTCATTAAGTTTGTATTCACCTCCTCTGTCAGACCTTAATATTTTAATGGTTTGACCACTCTCATTCTCAACCGTAGACTTAAACTTCTTAAAAACATCAAAGGCTTCAGATTTCTGTTTCAACAAATACAACCAAGTCTTCCTACTGAAATCATTAATGAAAGTCATAAAATAAACACAACCAATTAAAGAAGGTGTTTTCATAGGTCCACATAAATCTGTGTGGACAATTTCCAATGGAGCTTTTGCTCTCTAGGAAACACCTGAAACAAATTTCTGTCTGTGATGTTTTCCAATTATGCATCTCTCATAAGATCTTGCAGGTTGTTGAATACAAGGTAACCCCTTTACCATATGTTTCTTCTGTAACAGATCTAAGCCACCAAAATGTAAATGACCATATCTCAAATGCCATAACCAAGATTCATTTAAACTTCCAGCTTTATAAACATTCAAAGAACCACTCAAATCATTTCTCATAACAAGTGGAAACATTCTATTCTTGGTCATCTCTACTTTTGCAATGAACTGTTTTCTGGGAAATTTATCATAGATTGTACATACCTTGTTCTTGAAGAACACTCTGTACTTTTTCTCCATCAGTTCTCCAACACTAATAAGATTGCATTTTAGACCAGACACAAAATAAACATCATCAATATTTATTTTCTGATTATCCTTAGTGTAAACTAGAACTACACCTTTACCATTAATTGTAACCTTACAATCATTTCCGAGTTTTACTTCAGACTGAATACTATTGTCAATAAATGAAAATAAATCCTTATTACCAGTCATGTGGTTATTGCAACCACTATCCAAAAACCAAATATCATTTTCACTTTCCTGAGTGACATTACAAGTAAAAACATAGGATTTTGATGATCCTCAGACTCATTTGTAATATGTGCAGACTACTTTCCAACATCTTCCTGTTTTTATTACATCGTGACATGCATGACACATCTTTTATAAGTGCATGTTGCACGTCATTGCATGTTATATCTTATTTTCCTTTCTTGAATTTACGTGTGATCTTTTTGTATCTCTTGGTTTTTTTAATCTGTGTAATGAATTATGAATTATTTTTTAGGGAAAGCATTCAATGAATTATTTTGTAGAGAAAGCATTTAAAAGGACAAACTAAAGTCTCATTACAAAACTTTTACGTTATTTTATGCAGCCTCGTGTAGGGGCGGCGTCAATTCGCTAGATAAGAAAAGCTGTAGTTGGGTACAACAACATATTAATTGGGGTTTCCCATATTCCAAATATATTTACACAAAATTTGTTTCTGCTTTGACAGAATGTGTTACACAATACTTTCTAAAGCTGAAAGATGCCCACGAATAGACGATGACCAGACGCTTTTTAAAATATTTTAATGGCCATTTTAATGTACTTCTAGGGGTCGATTGGGTCCATTGAACGTTGATTGTGCTATTTCAGAGGGTCGATTGGGTCCATTGAAAGCTGATTGTGCTACTTCACATACTAGGCTCAATATTTTTATTTTTAAATATGTTGACTTTAATTCATTTATATTTATGTTGATAAATATATATATAATATGTTTTTTTTTATTTAAATGTATTTAAATTAATGTTTTTAAAAACTTTTTTTTTTTTTTTT
>SNQJ01S0042447.1:55069-81965 GCA_010110895.2 Picea sitchensis
TGTTATACTAGTTGGTATTACTTATGAATATTATGCATTCATTTCTGACACAGTTTTTATTTTTAGTTAATAGTGAATTTAATATTAAATGGACTTTGATAATGAAACGTGTTTGGTCATACATACATATGTAGGAAGCTTGTGTTCATCGTGAATTTAACAATAAATGGACATTGATTATGCAATGTGTTTGTCTATACTATAGATATGTAGGAAGCTATTTTGTGACAGCTATATTGCCTTTTGAGTTTCGTATACAATCTATTGATCGTATAAGCTATGCTAACTTAAATCTAATGGGTAAAATTTATAAAGAGTTTCCCATTTTAGTACAGCAAATAGCTACATCATCATCCGTGACAGAATAAGAAATTGATAATTTCACAATGCAAGGCATTTATGCAATATCATCTCCATAAGCAAGCGAAGAGTGCGAGGAATGGACCATTCATCTAATTTATTGGTATTAGATATGAATATTCTTCGTTTCTCATAGCCTTTTTCTCGTGAATTTAAAATTAAATGGACTTTGATAATGCAACGTGTTTGGTTATATATTGGTAGGAAGCTTGTGTTCATCGTGAATCTAAGAATAAATGGATATTTATAATGCAACGCATTTGGCTATACATTTGTAGAGAGCTATTTTGTGACAGTTAAATTGGCTTTTGAGTTTCGTATACAATACATTGATCAATGAGCTATGTTAACTTAAATCTAATGGTTAAAATTTATAAAGAACTTCCAATTTTATTATAGAAAACAACTACAGCATCATCCGAGACTAGTAAGAAATTGATAATTTCATGATGCAAGGATGATGCGAATTGTATCTTTGAAAAAATATTTTATAAATTTGAAACAATCAAATAATGTTTATTTTTATTTTATTGTTCTTTATTTTCAAAATTGGAAGTGGAAAAACATCATTGTGATGGTGGCATTTGAAAGGCAACCATTAAAACTAAGGAGAATTTGGGAAGTTTGCAGAGATGAGAGGTTGAAGAGTACACCCTGCTTGAAGATTGGTGGACAAAGGAGTTGAGGAGCCATGGCCATTTGCATTTCTTCTAATGAGTAACAGTGCATGATATTTTTGGGCATGTGCATAGTTAACTCTTTGTAATAAATTTCTCAAGGAATTTAATTTTTTGTTGTTTTTACTAATCCATGGAGGTTTAATGTCGGTTTGAATTTTATTGCTTGAATTTTATGTTCTCACTATTAGATGCAAGATTCAGTAGCTCAATCCTCTATGGAAACATTTTGTCTTCTTGACCTAGTTTCCACTCACCCACTAACAACATTTCCTCCTCTCGCAACATTTTGTCTTGTTGACCTAGTTTTCACTCACCCACTAACAATATTTGGGCTGATTTAGATTGTTAGTTTGTTTGTTCTTTGCCCACAATCCATACACATGGTTTTCATACTTATTGGACATGTTTCCTTTTCCCATAGGCCATACAAAAACCATACTCATTGTTCTAATTTTGCCTTGGCATTTTTCTCCAATGATGAGCAACTAAATCCTTCAAGTGAGAATTTTCTTCATTTTTGGTCTTGGACATTGAGATCATTGTTTAATAAGTGTTGGGAGTGATATTTACCATAAACATGGTTTTTGCACTTAATTAGTATTGGGAATACGACCACAGACAATGAAAACCAAGTACTAAACAAATCAAAGAGGAGAGAACAAAATATAAATTATGTAACATATTCATGTTGATTGAAAGGACAGGCCATAGGTCCACAATTTATGGATCATCTAGTAACATAGTAGGTTTCAAAGACTTGGAAAACACCCGTAGCCAGTACCAAAGTAATGGACATGGATTGTTGGCATGACTACAGAGAAGAAAAATACCATAAATAGTGATTTTCCTAGTATGAAAGGCCATGGACAACATTGAGCAATACATAAACCCCAAAATAGTCCTAGTTAGTGTGGGGATAAAGACACTTCACGGTTTAAAGGTCGGGGCCTTGATTGGGGTTGATCGCCTTGTTATTTCTATGCTAAAGATAACACCTTTTTATCAATCAAATTTTCATAAGGATCATGGGATATGAGTCAAAGCAGTAAGTAAGGGAATTCATGGATATAAGAGGGTATGTTCAGGTAGGGCCCACCCACTTAATCGTATTTCATTTCTCATCATGAAGAAGATGACAAGGAAGACCTATAGGAAAAATTTTCTACACACTTGTTAGTGCAGAAACATAGGGAAGGAAACTTAGTAGAGACTCAGCATGAAGAATATAACATAGAGAAGAGCCCACATATAATGATTTGGGTAAAAACCATTAATTTTCTTCATCTACCCATATTCCTTTCAAATTTTAAGAAAAATTTGAAATACCCATGTATGATGGACAAACCAATGATTAAGTGTTGGATAGTTGGTTGAAAAATTGGAAGTTTACTTTAGCCTTTGTTAAATCCATGAAACAAATCATATTTTCTTTTCCTTCCTTTTCATGTTTAAATATGACCTCACACACCTTGTTGTAGTGGGAGAGTTATTTGGATACATTAAGAATAGGTAAGAATCCCATGGCTATAAAATGGGAGGACTTCAAGGTATTGTTGAAGTAACAATTTTATCCCATAGACTATGAAGACGAGCAACTCGTGAAGTCCTTCGGAAAGAATAGAGACAAAGAGTGCAAGAATAAACTTCTGAGTTCAGAAGATAGGCCATTAGGTTGGGTATCTCTCTGGAAGAGATAGGAGTGGAGGTGAAGTACTTTGGAGGACTCTTCAACCATATATGAAGAAAATCACAACTTCATTGTATAAAAAATATATATGAGGCGAGTCAGAAGGCTCTCTACATTGAGTTGGACTCCAAGAAGGGGTATTAGCACATGATCCAAGTATAAAAAAGTAAGAAAAAGGGAAAGAAGATGGCATCCACAATTGATAAAATAAGTGATCCTAGTAGGCATTTCAAATATTGTGAAGTGGATAGGAACACACAAGAGAAATGATGTAAACTTCATCCAGAGTTGTGTCCAAAGTGGATAAATTCTAATGGAAAGAAAAATGTATCTATTGATAGAAAAGAGGAAGTGGTAGAAATAACCTCTAATCTGGATGAAGTCACATTTTTCACCATATTGCAACAACCACAAGAAAATGAAGACAAACATGCACTATTCTAAATTAAAGTTCAAGTGAATAATCAAAAGGTAAATTTGTTGTTTGATAGTGGTTCTCAATGTAATATGGTTTCTAGAACATTAGTTAATGAGGTTGGTTTAGAAACATAAAATCTAGTGCAACCAAGTTCACTAGTGAAATCAATCTAGATGTAAAATCAAGTTTTCTATTCGTGTCAACTATGTTGATGAGGTAGAATGTGAAGTTGCACCATTGGATGTATTCATGGTGATTTGGGTAGCCCATAATTGTGGGAGAGGGATGATACCTTCCAAAAGAAAGAAAGAAAGTACTAATTGGTCAAGGGTGGCAAGGAATATCCTGTCAAAGAACACCAAAAGAGAGAGAATAAATTATCTAGCATCAAAACCGATCTACTATACTGCAAAGAAATCCAAAGAACATTCACAGAGAAAGACAAAAACAACACATGAAATGATCAATAAAAATGAACCATTTGTTTTATTTAGTACGATAGGAAACCTTTATATAGAATAGGTTGAACATATAATGGTTATAATCAAAAGTGGGTGAATTCTAACAAACCAAAAACTAGAAAAGGTCCCAAAACCTAACAACTATCTTAGTTGACCAGTTCCTGTGCTTGGGACTTGTGCCCAACCTCCCAGGTAGAGATGTGCCCTGATGAAGGAGCATCTCCCACATCAAGCGAGCTAGCGCGGAAGGCAAGAGACAGCTGGACAAGCGCTGGCACAAATTTTGAATTGCTTTGGAAATTGTTGCACGATCTTAAATGAGCCATTAAGATGAAGCGCACTTGTGTATTGTAATCGGGCCTTGAGCCTTTATCTCTCATCCTTAGTAGGTAGGAGACATTTAAGATAGTTAATGCAGGTAGATAGGATTTAATTCTAGATTAGACTGTTTGAGAGCGCAGGAGGGAAACGGGATATAGACACCCTCATTGTGTATTGTATCATTAGATTGGAAGAATTCTGGAAAAAAAGGGAGAGCAAGAGCAAGCAGAGAGCTGTGTAAGAACACCCATGTAAAAATATTTGAATTAATAGAAGAGTTGATTCAATTTCATGGTTTTGTGTCTGTTCTCTGTGTATTGACGTTCACATGCTCATGAATGTTTGCTTCCAGTTATACATTTTCTTTTATATGCTGTGTATATGATTTCATGTTTGAATTGAAGTCTGAGAGAGAGAGGGAATGAGTTTCAATTGTTTCTCTACTTGAGCCAGAGAATTCCTGCAAGGAGTGCGTTGACAAAGGGTTCAAATAGAGGTATCTTTTGTTCTCATTCATCCCAAAGGTGCAGTTGGGCATAGGAGGCGTGCAAGGAGTGCACAGGATGAGTGAAGTTTAGGGTTGTGAACCTGAGTAAGAGCTGAAGGACTGCTGCTGCAGGTGTGCACAGAGTTGAAAAGATTCAACACTTGGGAAGTTGTTGAATGTCTGCCGCAAAGAGTGTGTGTAGGGTTCTCTGGAAGATTCAGAGTGGTAAAGCTCAGGAGGTATAGGACCTTCGAGTAATCACCAAAAGAAGCACAGGGAGTTTGTGCCGGGAAGTGTTTAAACAAGCACCGCCAGTAGTGTGTAGGTGGACAAGCCTTCGAGGAGGGGTACTTGATTCATTTCACAAAGTTCATCGGAAGAAATAGACGATCAAAATTATCTGAGGAGATTTCACGAAAATCCGTGGACCGTTAGATCTTACGGAGGTGCAAGGGAGATACGACATCATGTTCTCTAAATTCTAGAAGCTCAGGAGGGGCAGAGCCGTTGATCCGAGTCACAAGGACTGTTAGATTTTACACGAGAGATCGTGCATTGGGGTTTCGTGGGTGGAAGTCCCGTGCACATAGCATCAGGGATCGCGATATTCCGATACGCGATATCCCGACAGACATAGGAACAGTGTGGGACCACAGGCATCAGAGGAGTGGATAGGTGGCACGTTTCATCGGGAATTAACAGTGAAAAGTCTCAAAACAATTGTGTTAGGATTCATGATACCTTGAACTCCGAAATGCCAATGGAGTGAAGGGACCGTTGAAGAGTCAACTCACGTGTGCGTCGGAGGCTCGACGTGTCGGGGTTTGGGATTCGGTAAAACAAGTTGTTCGATATCGCGAGGGGCAAAATCGCGATAGAGAAAGTCCCGATAGAAAGTGGGGAAAAGTCAGCGTTGACAATTGTCGGGGTTCAGGGTTTTGAGAATCCAACACTCGACCTTTGGATTCGCGAAATCGTGAAGTCCAATCTCCTGATTCGTAAATAAGGGGGATCCCATGAGAGTTACTGTGGGTGCATATTTCCCGATAGGGAAATAGGAGAAACTTAGAGTTCTTCGGGCCAGTAGAGAAGAGAAGATCCTGTGAGTCGACGTGGACCTTCCAGCCTGCGGGTGTGACGGGAGGGCGTTGGCATCAAGTGGTATCAGAGCATAGAAAGATTCTTTGCTTTCTGTAGTAGAGAAGAAAGATAATTCACTATGCCACCGAGGAGAAGGGACATACAATCACTCGATCCAGAGGATAGGGAAATGCCGCGGAGGAGAGGTAGGCAGATTACAGATCCACAGATGGAAAGGGAAATGCGTGATCTCTGAGCTAGACTCGAAGATATGGAGACAGTGCAAATACGCACAGCCAGTGCAGGAGATCTCAGTGATTCTGAAAGCAAAGCTGAGGCTGAACGCGAGGAAGAAGTTACAGCTGAAGATGCATCAAACGAACGTTTGATCAAAGCTATTGCAAGGATGGGTGCAAGAGAAAAGATGGACATTCCAGTTTACGAGGGAAACTTGGATGCAGAGGAGATTCTAGACTGGATTAGAGCTCTAGACACATACTTTGACTACGAATATGTTGAAGAAGACAAGAAGGTCAAGCATGATGTCACTAAACTGAAAGGACATGCAACATTGTGGTGGTATGAACTACAAGCTGACAGCCACTGCAAGGGAAAGCAGAAGATCAAGAGCTGGGATCAAATGATCGCAAAGATGAAGGCAAAATTCATCCCAAGAGATTATCAAATTACTCTGTTCAAGAGAATGCAGAACCTGAGACAGAAGCTGATGACAGTAAAGGAATATACTGAGGAATTCTATAAACTGAACATCAGGGCAGGTCATCGGGAGAGCGATGATGAAAAAGTTGTCAGATATATGAATGGCCTGAGATATGATATTCAAGATGATATGAGCATGGTAACCATCCAAATGGTGGAAGATGCTTATCATATGGCTCTGAAATATGAGAAGAAGCTGAGCTGAAAGAAGAATCGGAGGGGTCGAGGAAGAAGTCAACCCAGAGGCAAATCAGTTGCCCAGGACAAATATCAGAAGCCCAAGGAGGACTGGAAGAAACCTCAGGGTAAAATTGAGAGAGACGGAACCTCACAGAAAGGACCATATGTTGAACATAGAGGACAACATAATGAGCAGAGAGGAGATTATGCTGACAATAACACTTTTTCTCGTACCAGAGGTAGAGGACGATGAAGAGGAAGAGGTGGAGTAATCACATGCTTCACATGTGGAAAGAATGGGCACAAATCGTATGAGTGTCCCGAGAAAAAGAAGGACGTTGGAGAATCTCACATCACCGAAGCGCAGAGGTGGGATGTTGAGGTAGAATATGTTGACCGAGGCACGGAGGTGGGATGTTGAGGTAGAATATGTTGAAGGCGAAAGATCACTGATGATGAAAAGTCCTTTTGACACCGAGAAGGAGGTGGAGAGTTCAAACCAAAGGACCAGACTTTTCAGATCGCCGGTAAAGACCAAGGATGTGGTATGCAAGGTTATTGTAGACAATGGTAGTATGGATAATCTCGCTTCAACCGAGATGGTAGAGAAGCCGGAGCTAGAGACGACTGATCATAATCCAAGCCCATACAGAGTTTTGTGGCTACAGAAAGGACACCAGGTAACTATCACTAAACAATGTTTAGTTGAATTTAAGATAGGAGGATATAATGATAATATATTGTGTGATGTTATTCCTATGGATGTTTGTCATCTATTGCTGGGTAGGCCATGGCAATATGACATAAATGTGATTCATGATGGGCGAATGAACACATACACTCTGCAGAAGAATGGGAGGACTCACATGTTGCTTCCAATTAAAGACAAGGAGGTGAAGCTGAAAGTAAGAAACACAGTACTTCTCATGAGTGGGAAGGAACTTCTTATGGAGGTGAAGAAGAAGGAGGATCCACAGTTAATTGTGGTCAGGAAACCGAGGATTGTTTTGACCACCACAAGGGTGGATGATTTACCACATGAGATTCAGGAACTGCTGGAAGAGTTCGCTGACATCATAGTGGACGAATTACCTCATTCGTTGCCACCGATCAGGAGTGTGAGTCATCATATTGATATCATACCAGGAGCCAGTTTGCCAAAAAAATCCACGTACAGATTGACGCCGCAGGAGAATGAAGAAGTTAAGAGGCAAGTCCAGGAGTTATTGGACAAAGGTTTGGTCAGGGAAAGCTTGAGTCCATGTGTTGTTCCAACAGTACTCAATCCGAAGAAAGACAGAGGCTGGAGGATGTGTACTGATTCAAGGGCGATCAACAAGATAAACAGCAGGTATAGATTTCCATTGTCGAGGATGGATGATCTGATGGACTGCTTGAGCGGAGCCAAGTATTTTTCAAAGATTGATTTGAAAAGCGGATATCACCAGATTCGCATGAGAGAAGGTGATGAATGGAAGACAACATTCAAGACAAATGAGGGTTTGTATGAATGGCTTGTTATTCCATTTGGCTTAACAAACACGCCAAGTACCTTCATGAGGTTGATGAACGAAGTCCTGAAGGAGTTCATCGGGAAATTTTTCATTGTGTATTTGGATGACATACTAGTTTTCAGTAAAACAACAACGGAGCATCTGAAGCATTTGGCTACAGTGATGCAGAAATTACAGCAGGAGAAGTTGTTGATAAACATGAAGAAATCCTCATTTATGAAGACAGAGCTCATTTATTTGGGATTTGTTATTTTGGAAAATGAGTTGAGGATGGATTCAGATAAGGTGGAGGCAATTAAGAATTGGCCATCACCGAGGAATGTATTTGAGGTGAGAAGTTTTCATGGATGGGCTAGTTTCTACCGAAAATTCATTAGGAATTTCAGTGGAATTAGTGCAACGATGATGGACACAGTGAAAAAGAGACATAAGTATTTTCACTGGACTGAAGAGGCTGAGAAGAGTGTCAATCTGTTGAAGAGGAAGATCACAGAACAACCAGTTTTGGTGTTGCCGGATTTCCAGAAAACATTTCAGTTGAAATGCGATGCAAGCGGATTTGCAATCGGGGTAGTCTTAAGTCAAGATGACAGGTCGATAGCATACTTCAGTGAGAAGCTGAACGAGGCGAAATTTAAATATTCCACTTACGATAAGGAATTTTATGCTTTCATACAAGCATTAAAGAAATGGAGGCATTACTTAATCCCGAAAGAGTTTGTATTGTACAGTGACAATCATGCATTGCAGTTTGTGACTCAACAAGAGAAGTTGAATCAGAAGCATGTCAAATGGGTTGAGTATATGCAGAATTTCACATTTGTGATAAATCATATTTCTGGTACTACTAACAAAGTTGTTGATGCATTGAGCAGGAAGTGTTTTCTATTGCAGGAGTTCAAAGTCAAAACGTTGGGTTTTGATGATCTCAGGGACATGTACGTAGATGATCAAGATTTCAAGGAGGCGTATGAAGCAGCTGAGAATCCAATTCTCAGGGACAGAAGCCCATGGATAGAATACATGATCCAGGAAGGATTGTTGTTTAAGGGCAATCAACTATGTATTCTGAAATGCTCCATGAGGGAGAATCTCTTAAAGGAAAAACACAGTGGAGGATTAGCAGGGCATTTCGGTCATGATAAAACATTCACGAAGATAAATGAGTCATATTTTTGGCCGGGAATGCGAGATGATGTCAAGAGATTCGTGGACAGATGTAGAATTTTTCAGCATTCGAAGGGAAGAAAGCATAATGCGAGGTTTTATCAACCATTGCCCACACCAGAGAGGCCGTGGGATGCAATTAGCATGGATTTTGTATTGGGGTTGCCGAGAACACAAAGAGGTGTTGATTCAATCTTTGTGGTGGTGGATAGATTTTCCAAATTGGCACACTTCAGTCCATGTCATAAGACCAGTGACGTAACTCACATTGCGAACCTGTTTTTCAAAGAGATCATTCGACTTCATGGGTTGCCAAGAAGTATAGTTTCGGATCGAGATACCAAATTCATAGGGCATTTATGGAGGACCTTATGGAAGAAGCTGGGAACTAACTTGGTATTTAGTTCGGCTTATCATCCTCAGACGGATGGACAAACAGAGGTAGTAAACAGAAGTCTGGGAGACTTGCTGAGAAGCTTGGTGACAAAACACCATAGCCAGTGGGATAGTATATTGCCACAGGAAGAATTTGTGTACAATGACTCAGTGAATAGGAGCATAGGCCAGAGTCCATTTCAAGTTGTCTATGGTATGCAACCGAGAGGAATTTCTGAGTTGAGAGATTCAGAACAGACTGCGACTAGGAGCGCTACTGCAAAAGAATTCGCAGAGGCGATGAAAGAACTTCACAGCAGAGTGAAGGAGCGATTGCAGAGTTCAAGTCAGGAATATAAGCGCAGAGCCAATCAGCATAAAAGACAACTTTAGTTTGAGGTTGGTGACCTAGTTCTGGCACATTTAAGAAAAAAAAGGTTCCCGAGGGGAACATACAACAAACTAAAGATGAAGAAAATCGGGCCATGTAAAGTCTTGAAGAAAATTGGAGAAAATGCTTATGGGATTGAATTACTCGATGGGATCGAAATATCTTCGATATTCAATGTCTCAGATTTATACCCATACAGAGCTGGAGACGCAGAGACTGGAGGTGAGCAGCCAGTGATCCAATGGAAAAAACAGATGCCAGTTGCAGAGAAGCCGCAGATGGAATGCATACTGGACAAAAGAATTGGTAAGAGGACCAGGAGGAAATAATACTATGAGTACCTAGTCAAGTGGAAAGACCATCCAGTCGAAGATGCCAGCTGGGAGACTGAAACATAGATACACAAGCATGGGTAGACGATGCAGGAACTCATGGATAGGAGCCCATGAAAATTTTCAATCGAGGGAGTATGATGCAGGAGCATCTCCCACATCAAGCGAGCCAACACAGAAGGCAAGAGATAGCTGGACAAGTGCCAGAACAAATTTTGAATTGCTTTGGAAATTGTTGCGCGATCTTAAATGAGCCATTAAGATGAAGCACACTTGTGTATTGTAATTGGGTCTTGAGCCTTTAGCTCTCGTCCTTAGTAGGTAGGAGGCATTTAAGATAGTTAACGCAGGTAGATAGGATTTAATTCTAGACTAGACTGTTTGAGAGTGCAGGAGGGAAACGGGATCTAGACACCCTCATTGTGTATTGTATCATCAGATTGGAAGAATTCTGGAAAAAAAGGGAGAGCAAGAGAAAGCAGAGAGCTTTGTAAGAACACCCATGTACAAATATTTGAATTAATAGAAGAGTTGATTCAATTTCATGGTTTTGTGTCTGTTCTCTGTGTATTGACGTTGATGTGCTCATGAATGTTTGCTTCCAGTTATACATTTTCTTTTATATGCTATGTATATGATTTCATGTTTGAATTGAAGTCTGAGAGAGAAATGGAATGAGTTTCAATTGTTTCTCTACTTGAGCCAGAGAATTTCTGCAAGGAGTGCATTGACAGAGGGTTTAGATAGAGGTAGATTTTGTTCTCATTCATCACAAAGGTGCAGTTGGGCATAGGATCCATGCAAGGAGTGTGCAGGCCGAGTGAAGTTCAGGGTTGTGAACCTGAGTAAGAGCTGAAGGACTACTGCTGCAGGTGTGCACAGAGTCGAAATGATTCAACACTTGGGAAGTTGTTGAATGCCTACCACAAGGAGTGCGTGCAGGGTTCTCTGGAAGATTCAGAGTGGTAAATCTCATGAGGTATAGGACCTTCGAGTAATCACCAAAATAAGCACAGGGAGTTTGTGCCGGGAAGTGTTTAAACAAGCACCGCCAATAGTGTGCAGGTGGACAAGCCTTTGAGGAGGGGTACTTGATTCATTTCACAAAGTTCATCAGAAGAAATAGACGGTCAAAATTCTCTGAGGATATTTCACGAAAATCCGTGGACCATTAGATATTATGGAGGTGTAAGGGAGATACAACGTCATGTTCTCTAAAGGCTAGAAGCTCAAGAGGGGCAGAGTCGTTGATTCGAGTCACAAGGACCGTCAGATTTTACACGAGGGATCGTGCATCGGGGTTTCGTGGGTGGAAGTCTCGTGCACATAGCATCAGGGATCGCGATATTCTGATACGCGATATCCCGATAGACATAGGAACAGTGTGGGACCACAGGCGTCATAGGAGTGGACAGGTGGCACGTCTCATCGGGAATTCACAGCGAAAATTCCCGAAACAATTGTGTTAGGATTCACAATACCACGAACTCTGAAATGCCGATGGAGTGAAGGGACCGTTGAAGAGTCAACTCGTGTGTGCGTTGGAGGCTCGGCGTGTCAGGGTTCGGGAGTTGGTAAAACAAGTTGTTCGATATTGCGAGGGGCAAAATCACGATAGAGAAAGTCCCAATAGAAAGGGGGGAAAAGTTAGCGTTGACAATTGTCGGGGTTCAGGGTTTTGAGAATCCAACACTCGACCTTTGGATTTGTAAAATTGCGAAGTCCGATCTCCCGATTCGTAAATAAGGGGGATCCCACGAGAGTTACTGTGGGTGCAGATTTCCCGATAGGGAAATAGGAGAAACTTAGAGTTCTTCGGGCTAGTAGAGAAGAGCAGATCCTGTGAGTCGACATGGACCTTCCGCCCTGCAGGTGTGATGGGAGGGCGTTGGCATCATGCCCCATGCTTCCTTTATGGTCAAGTGCGCTACATATGGAATGAGGTGCACCTTTGTGGTATCACCCTCCTGATCTTCCTCGAGATGCATGCTCTCCTCCTTGGGTAGTGCACCTTCCAACCTTCCAAGTTCCTCCATATTTAAGCCTGGAAGTGTCCCGAATTCTGTGAGAAACAGTGGAAAATGTTGAGACATGGTGGACTATGATAGCCATTTATCTTGGGCTAGAAGTTGGTCATTGTGACCCACCAAAAAGGAAGTGTTTTTCTAAGTGCGGGTAGTGGTGGTGCGTGTATCCAACACTATGTCCTGAAGGAGAGGTGGTTGTAAATCTCAAACCAAATGAGAGGGGTGAAATATGGTGATCTCTTGTTAGAAGAGTGGAGGCTCATAGCATTTGAGACTGTTCACATTTACCACGTCGTGAATACCCAACTGTGGTGGAAAGTTTAGGTGATAAGAATTATCTCCAAATTGCTATAGAAATGTATAAGGACCATAGCAGAGGGGTTTCATCTTGGGATAGTATTGGGACTAAAAGTGTTGGTGCTCCATGTGAAACCATACCTTGTCACCAGGGGAAAAAGAGAGTGGTTTCCTGTGCAAATCATGAAGGGAATTATAATGTTGTTGGGAAGCTTGTAAAGCCTCAGAAACATGAGCTTGTTTACGATCGAAGGTTTGCAAAGAGGATGAGGTAGAGGTTTTCTCCTTTTGTTTTCAAGGAGTACCAAAAGGTTGGAGTTGTAAAGGAAACTCATAGTGGGGTAGGAGGTTGATACCCAAAGCATGATTTTAAAGGGGAAATGTCAATAGAGACCTGAACTATCCTATTATAACTGTTGGATAATGTACATGAAGGAATCCAACTGTTTATATTTGGTAAACTGAATGCAAAGGGAATGGACCAGGCTACAGTTAACAACTTTGGTTTGTCCATCCATTTGTGGATGGAAATAAGTGGATTATTTTAGGTGACACCCCAAGAGAGACCATATATTTTTCCAAAATGTATTGAGGAAATGGGCATCATAATCAGAGAGAATGTTGTAGGGGAGACCAAAATGAGTCCACACATGAGTGAAAAAAAGATCCATGGTTTGAGAAGTAGTAGTAGTCTTATCGCAAGGGACAAAAATTACCATTTTGGAGAAGCGACACAAAACAACCCAAATGGCATCATGATGATGAAAGGTCATGGGAAGACTGATGATGAAGTCCATAGAGATAGAATCCTAAGGACATGAGGGAATATGTAAGGGATGATATATGCCATACTTATGTTGACTGTAGAGGGTACAAGCTAGGAAAAATTTCTCAACTTGGCGCTATAAAGAAGACCAAAATAAGTGACACTGAAGATGTTGATTAATTTTGAATGTGTCGAAGTCCCCTCCATAAGAAGAGGCATGGACTTCACGAATGAGAACAAGGCAGTCATTAGTATTAGGCACACATAGCTTGTGAAGATTATACAACCATCCTTCCTAAATGTGGTAGTCTAGGAAAGGGGTCTGGTTAGTGACAGTAGGTTGTTGCAAAGTAGTCTATATGGCACTAAAGATAAGGCCAGAGGCATACAAAGGATTCCAATATTCATAAGCAACACAATGGATATACAATATTTGAAGTATTTCTAGAGGAGGGTAGCTAAGGAGATCAACCATGTGATTGGTGTCCCCTTTCTTATATTTTATGACCAAGTGGAACTATTATAGATAAGAAACCCACTTCAAGTGATGTTGTTCCTAGAGATTAGAATGAGAATTAGTAAAAATCAAAGGATGAAGATAAGTATGAAGAATCGTTTCCTTACCCAAGATATAGTGGTGCCATTGTTTTAATTCATGGACCAAGATACATAATTCCTTATCGTAGGTATTGTAGTGTTCTTTAGCTTTAGCCAATTTCTCAAAAGGACAATAAATGGGATAATAAAGGATAATAAACATGATAATTCCTTAAGAACTATGTTGATCACATGTTGAGAGGCATAAATCTCAATTTCAAAAGGTTGTTGAAGATCGAGAAAAAAGAGGACATGTGGTTAACAAAGGGACACTTTAAGGTGTTGGAACTGCTCCTGCGCTATTGGAGTCCAAAGAAAAGTGGACTGATTGGCCAAATGATGAAGGGGCTTGTCCAACTAAGAGAAGTGATGAATGAATTTCCTGTAAAAATTGATGCCACCAAGAAATTTTTTAAGGGAAAGCACAGATTGAGGAGAAGTCCATTGAGCTAGAGCCTGAACTTCAAAAACATTAGGACATACACCTTCTTGATCGATGAGAAACAAAAAATAAGAGAAAAAACTATATCCAAAGGAGGGCGTGTGTTCCTTGACTGGAAGGTGATTGGTACACAACAATTGGAGTATGTGACGCACACGCTGTAAGTGTTTCTGTAAAGTATTACTAAAGACCAAAATGTCATCCAAATAAATGACCACAATGTGGCCAAACAAAGGATGGAATATATCATTGATGAGCTACTGGAATGTGGCAGGGGCATTGGTGAGGCCAAAAGGAATCACAATCCATTCATAGAACCCAAATATAGTTTCAAAGGTTTTTTTCCAAGTGTCGGTAGAATCCATGCAAATTTGGTGATAGCTCACCATCAGATGCATCTTTGTAAATTACTTTTCCCCTTTGAGTTCATCAAGAAAGTATTTGATATGAGGGAGAGTATAGCTCTCTTTTACGATAATATTGTTGAGAGCTTGGTAATTCGTGACTAAAAGACACTCACCACTCTCCTTTTTTGGAATAATGAAGGCGGGGGAGGCACAAGGAGAGTAGTTGGGTTTGATATGGATGGCATTGAGAGGTTGTTGGAATTCACATTCAATTTACTCCGCTTCATGGGGATCCAAGTGGTATGAAAGGTAATTAGGAATACAAACACCATGAATGAGGTCGATAGAATGTTCAATAGGGTGTTGAGGTGGAAGGCCTTCCATAGGGGAAAACACATCATAAAATTTAGAGAGAACGGTAAACAGATCAAGTACAATGGACTTAGGATTTTGATCTGGCTTAATAGGGTGCACAAAGAGTACGGATAGGGATTTATTGAGGCTTTCTTGGAGGATGATAACTTGGCCAGTGAGCAGAGGAAGAGCTCTCATGGATGAAGAGGAGAGAACATAATTTCTAACATCATGGTTGACGCAATACTGATGGGTGGGAGCATGATAAATGGAATCATGTTATTCCTCGTATGGGATGCCCAAAATAAGATCTTCACAATACAAAGGATACAAATCACAAAGGATATAATCATGGAAGGGTCCAATGGAAAAGTTGATGGCACAACGTTGTGTGAGCATGAGACAAGGTCCATCCTTATTAACCCACCCTAATTGATAAGTAGAGGGATGAGGGTTAGTGGGAAGGTTTAATCGGTTCACCAAATCTTGAGATACTAAATTCTTCTAGCTATAATTATAAATAATAAGCATAGCAAGAGACTACTTTATTCAGAAATTGTGGGTGAAGAGAGGGGTAGACAAGGTAGCATTACAACCAGTAGCCATCAAAATCAAAGAAGGTTATGCATCTATGGGATTTTATACAATGATTGAATTAGAAGGAGGTGGCACTGCATATGAGGACTCGAGAGTATCGACAAAAATTCTTTTGGCATCAGACAAATTCTGTAGGACACAAAAATCAACGATGTTATGGAAATAAGACTTATGGAATGTGCACCATTTAGCAGACTTAGGGGAAGAGGGATACTTTTGAGAGGAGGGTGTGAAGACTAATTTAGGATGAGACTAAGGGTATTTCAATTCATGGGATAGTTTATGATCAAATACTAGAATGTGGGAGAAATCCTTATCGAGAGAACTACTGTAAAAAAGATCCACCTCCCTGCATAAAAAGTTCAATAAACTAGAATTAAACTTTACTGTGAGTACCTCTTTGGAGTCCTGAATATGAAGCTGGATGCATAGAATGAGGAAGATTTCAATCTATTGTTGCATAGATTGGCCTTAGAATTGGAAGAGTTGCAACCAACAAGATAGAATACTCTAATGGTAGTCAGGAGGATAGAATCTGCTACATAGTGTTTGACAGAGCATTGCCAAAGTGCCAATAGGAGGGGTAGAATACAAGGAATATGCCTGCAAATCCACAATGAGTCAGGTCCCAATGGGTAGACTATCCAACCAAGCCTAGGAAACTCCTTCCATTTTTAAGCTATAAATATGAAGCTTCTCCTCATCAAGGATTAATGACAAGTGATAAAGTATGTACAGATACATTGAATCCAGGAATCCACAATGTCACCATTGATCTTCCCAGAGAAATTAGGAAGTTGGAAGCATACATCCAATTGCAAAGGAGATGCAGTCTGAAACTACAATCTAATAAGATCATGAATATCCAAAGCCAAATCTTGGATAGGGGAAGAGTTGATAGAAGAGACATCATCCTATAAAGTTTCCCTTCTTGGAGGCATGATCTTCATAAAATAATGTTGCTCTTGTTGGCACCAAAAGTCACCTCTAGATTGCGTCAGAGGTAAGCCTGATACCCATCAGTTTGTATGTCATGGTAAATAGTTTAAAGGGTGGTCTAATGGATGTAGTCTCAAGGTTATATCGCTTTAACTTAGAAACTGGGTTGGTATGCCTAAGGCAAGTTAGGTCTTGATATAACTTTAGTTAGTAAGTTGCAGTAAAGGGTGAGTAGAGGGAAGAACTGGTGAGGAGATGTAAGGGACTACAGTGGACATCCATTCTTCCAACGGCCTAAGGAAGAAAAGATTCAAGAACGATATCCTTTTGGACTCAAAGCTTCAGACACTAAGATATGTCTAAATGACACAGCTACAACAACACGATGATCAAACCTACATCACAATGCTAATGTAACAGCTCAACTGGATCCTCCATGCCCGAGCTACTCAGTATGAGAGGGGATAATATAACACAAGAAATTGATTAAAACTAGTAAAAATATTGTATTGATCAAACCTACATCACGATGACATCACAACCCTCGACTGGATCCTCCAATTTCAAGTGTCTTAACACAGTGTTTACGAGGAGATGGAAAGAAACTAACTTTCATTAAAAAAGAATTCTCAAAAGCATGTACATAACCAGAGAACCAGAGGCTTCATTAAAACTTTACAATCATGAGCTTAGCTCAACCATCGACCATTACAATATATCAAAACTGAGTATTTATACTCAAAACAAAATCACGGAAACATATCTGAGTAGATGCATTGAAGGCATTCTGTATGTATGCTTCCTAACAGACTGTGCATGTAGTATCTTGTCAGAAGCGATCTATGTCAGATGCAATTGTGTTTTAGATGAGCTGACTAGAGCTGAGTCGACTTGCTGATAGTCCTTTCTCGGGCTTTCCATTTATGATGGAAAAGATGTTCAACCACCACCAACCAACCTTAATAACTACTTCATCAGGATAAAAAAGGTGTGAGTCAACACTGCACCTATGAGACATGGTAGCCTCTGCATTCTGCCACTTGGAGTTGAGTTGGATGCCTGCAGGGATGGCTAGGCAATGGATGTGGACGAGGGTCTGGCGAGACGATTAGTGCAATGGCAGGCTTCTCGGTGTGCGATGGCCAGGTGGAAGAGACATGGAGGCTGGGAAGACGATGTGGGGGCAACATAGTTGGGAGATGAGGTGGCACAGGTGGCGGGAGATGAGAAGGGGAGAGGCGACAAGTGGGACAGTGAGTGGAGGATAGGTGTGAGGGAATGAAAGGGGAGAGAGGGATGTGACAAACAGAGGAGAGAGATGGAGTGGGGGACAACTGTCGGCGAGATGGTTGTGGAGCGGCCACTTATCGGCCTGGGATAGGGCATGCGCATATTGGGGCCCTGAAAAGAGGTTTGATTCCTCCCCGCTTTTGGGCCCGATGTGTGTCTTTGACCAACATGTAGCGCCTCAAAAAACCACGGTTGTTTTCCCCAACCCACTCTACTTTTTTAACGATCGTGCATGTTGAGGCCCCGATATGGCCAGCGACCGTCGATCTGAGGCGCATTGATCCTAGCCGCCCATATTCACACACGTCCTAACACAACGCACCAAACGGTCACATCACTCTGGCGAACTTAGGATAAGTGCCATTTAGTGGGTTTTTAACCCCATTCTTCACATTTTGCCACCTAAGGCCAAATCCAAGAAAATCTCCCCCTTGCAAGAATATGTGATAACAACTTCTATTCATATTTGAAAGATAGGCCACAAATATGTAGATATGAGGAGGGGAAAAACCATAACGCACCTTTGTACTACAAACTGATCGAAGAGGAGGAGAGGTTTTCTCTAGCTCACCTATGAAAACTTGACAATATTGAGAGGAGGAGGGGGTTTCCCTAGCGCACCTCTTGGGAGAGAGAGAGGAGGGTGAAAATAAACCCTGGAACATCCCTTACCTATAGAAAAAAAATGCCAACCCTAGTGCATCCCAAGAAGGGTTATCGGTTTGCTTGAATCTACCATTGAAATATCTAACTACTATAGAAGAGAAACCTTGGATTGGTGCTCATATACCATTTGATCTGCAATATTGTATATAATGACAAAGAACATTCATAGAGAAAGGAAAAATCAACACATGACATCAGAAATAAAATGAACCATTCATTTTATTAAGTAGAATAGGAAGCTTTTATATAGAATAAGATGAACATACAATGCTTCTGATCAAAAGTGGACCAATTCTAACTAAACAACGGAAAGAAAATGTCTCAAACCCTAACAACTATCTTAGTTGATCAATCCTTGGTCCTTGGGACTTGAGCCCAACCTCATAGGTAGAGATGCACCCCATGTGGCCTTTGTGGTGAAGTGTGTTGCATCTAGAAGGAGGTGCACCTTTTTGGTAGGACCCTGTTGGTCTTCCTCAAGATGTGTTCTCTCCTCGTTGGGGAGTGTGCCTTCCAACCTGCCCCAAAATAGGAGAATACAAGCAGGAAACAAGCCACCTTCATCAACAATGGAATGGTGGATATGGAGAGACAAACATTGGCCTTATGTTTCCATCTCCTCAATGGTCCAACTTTTGGGGACCAAAATCCTTCAAATGAAGAGGTGTGATTTGAATTAGATCTTAGAATTTTGTTTTTGTAAATTTTTAATAAGCATGTAATGCCTATTTTTACTCCTATTTTATTTTACGTTTTTTTAGGAAAAATTGGAAGTGGAAACTAACCATTGTGCTGGTTGGTCTTCCAAAGGGAACCCATTATAGTTGAGGGCCATAGTGAGCAAGGGGGAGGAAGGAGAACTTATGAAGTTTGCAGAGATGAGATATCAAAGAGGGCATCCTGCTTGAATATTGGTGGATGAAGGAATTGAGCATGTCCATAATGAGCGAAAGAATATTTGAACTATGGCCATATGCATTTATTTTAGTGAGTAACAATGCATGAGATTTTGGGGCATGCATCACTTACCCTTTATAATGAATTTCTCGACACAGATTTAAATCTTTGTTGTTTATACTATGTGGGTGTAATATTCTCTACGGAGGTTTAATGTGGTTCTGGTTTGAGTTTTATTGCTTTAAATTTATGTTTTGGTTAGTAGATGCAAGCTTCACTAACTCTATCCTATATGGTGAGCGTTTCCACTCAACCACAAATTATATTTCCTCCTTTGGGTTGTGATTCATAGTGTTGGCTCGTTTGTTCTTTTTCAACAAGACATAAACATTGTTTTTATACTTCTTGGGAAATTTCCCTTTATCCATAGGTCGTACACATACCATATTCAATGTTCTAATGCTACCTGGGATTTTTTCTCCATTTTTGAGTGACCTAGATCCGTTAATGGAATATTTCATTAACCCTGGCCATTTTTATCCACTCTTGGATGACTAAGCATTTCCTTCATTGTTAGTCCTTGACCTAGAGATCATTGTGTATTGGTAAAACTTAGTTGGAAACTTATTTGGTATTGGTATAAGAACCACAAGCAATGCAAACCAAGGAATAAAAAAAACAATATCATCTCCATTAGCGAGCGAAGAGTGCAAGGAGTGGGAAGCTTGTTTGGTTATACATATGTAGGAAGATTGTGTTCATCGTGAATTCAAGAATAAATAAACATTGTGAATTCAAGAATAAATAAACATTGATAAAGCAACATGTTTGGCTATACATATGTAGGAAGCTATTTTGTGAGAGTGATATATTGTTTTTTGAGTTTTGTATACAATACATATTGATGAGCTATGTGAACTTAAATCTAATGCTTAAAATTTAAAATTTTATAGGATATAGCTGTAGTATTTAAATCACATATTTTTTCATATTTATAAAATATTTATAAATATAATTTTTATATATTTAAAAAAATAATATTTATGATCATTAAATATAATAATAATAATAATAATAATATAGTTTTAAAGTTACATCAAATTGGTGTATGAGACCTTGTTAGTGGGACAAAGGACCCCTCTACATAACCATTTGACTAATAAAGTCTATGAAAGTATAAATACCCTTATTTCTTTTAGATTTGAACTTATAACCTCTTAAGAAGCAAAACATTATAAATAAGAAAGTTTTTGGATAAGATTTTATAATTTTAATGGTTTTGAAAAAATCCAAAAAATCAATACACATTTTTTAATACAAAGTATCCAATGAATTCTAAATGACTTGTAAATAAGTAATATTTTGGATAAAAATTTATCATTTTAATGATTTTCACAAAATATATATTTCTAATAAAATGTATTTAATAAAATATGAATAATTTAATGATCAAAAAATTCATAATATTGAAATTTGCATAAATAAATATGAATTGTATTTAATGAATTATGAATAATTTAATGATCACAAAATTTATAATATTGAAATTTGCATAAATAAATATGAATTGTATTTAATGAATTATGAATAATTTAATGATCAAAAAATTCATAATATTGAAATTTGCATAAATAAATATGAATTGATTAATTTACATATAAATAAGTAACCTTTTGGACCATAATCTATTATTTCAATGGCATTCACAAAATATTTTAAAATCAAAATATTTTTCTAATAAAAGAATAATCTAATAAATTATGAATAATTTAATGATCAACAAAGTTCATAATATTGAAATTTGCATAGATAAATATGAATTGATTAATTTTCATGCAAATAAACGCAAATAATAGATTTGGGTATATGAACATAACGTATAAGTTTTGTTACTTGGATGGGGTTTTGCATGGGTGCCGTGAGGCATTCACCATGGATGATGAGGGTTTTCAAGTTGGTACAGAGGCACGAGGTGCCATTATTAAAACTTGTACGAAGAGAGGTGGCTGAGAGCCGGGACAATGAGACGATGAGGAGGTTCATGTTGAGAACCCTAAATCGAGTGGTCGATCAAAGTTTTGAGTGCTATGTGCTAATGGAAGCTCTAGTTTTGAGTGCTATGTGCTAATGGAAGCTTGGTGATGATGTTTGTCTATTTTATAATGCGAAGGAAATTATTTGTTTTTTATGTAATTGGAATGTAATTTTTGTTAATTGGAAGAAAATCATTGTCTTTTGTGTAATATGAATGAAATTATTGTCATTTTTTTTTAATTTGAACGGATTTTTTTCCTTGTTGTGTAATTATCTTGTTGCTTAATTGGAATACAATTATTGTCTTTTTCTGTAGCTGGAAAACTATTTTTATCTAAAGTAATTTTTTTTCTTTTCATATAGTTGGAAGGAAATTATTGTCATTTTTTTTTTTTTGTTGTGTAATTATCTTGTTGCTTAATTGGAAGACAATTATTGTCTTTTTCTGTAGCTGGAAAACTATTTTTATCTAAAGTAATTTTTTTTCTTTTCGTATAGTTGGAAGGAAATTATTTGTCTTTTTATATCCATTCAAACATGCGGAACCTATGTAGTTGAGCGAGAAAGTCTTTGAGGAAAGAGAAATCCATTGAAAAAGTCATTGAAGGAAGATCAAATACAAGGTTAGGTATGGGAAAATGCAGGCTTTCAATAGAGACCAATCCATATTCTAGCACAACATATGCCACTATTATTTCTCCCTTATCGCTACTATAAATATGCAAGATTTTATTAGAGGCAATTCTAGTTCAAAACTTTAGTGAACCTCCAATGACCATTTCATCAAGACAAGTTGTTGTGGATTATTAGAAGATAATGGATTTGCTTGGAGATGGTTGTACTATGGATGGAATTAGAGAGACAATTGGTGCACAACCTTTTGATGAAGAAGTCCTTGTTCTGCAAACTCTTGTTCAACAGTGAGACATTACATACACTATGTATGAGCATGTCCACTCTCCTCTCAAAATTGACACGGAAATTATTGAAGGGGTAAGAGCTCCGACGTTCATAACTCCACAACAAAGAGATCCAGAGTTCCATAATATTGGTCGATCATCCCTACCTATACCGAGAAGAGTGTGTTGAAGATATCCTTAATGGATTTATTTGGATGAAATTGATCTAGTATCACTTGAAGGTAAGTTACCTAAGTAAGCTATTCATTATGAATCATATAAAATTATTAAAGAATATTTTGGACCAAAATGTGATGCAACTAAATGTCAGTTATTTTTATTTTTAAATCTAAGATTTTGAGTGTTGTTAGGGTAATTTTACGCATTAAAACAGTTAAAAGTTCATAAACAAATAATCATACTTTTAGAATCCTTGCGAACCCTACATGAGGAGGTTCATGTTGCGAACCCTACATCTAATGAGACGATGAGGAGGTTCATGTTTCAAACCTTGCATCTAATGGGCGATCAAAGTTTTGAGTGATCTGTCTTTTTGTATAATTGGAAGGAATTTATTGTATTTTTGTGTAATTGGATGTCAATTTTTGTCTAGTTGTGTAATTGGAAGAAAATCATTGTCTTTTTGTGTAATAGGAAGGAAATTATTGTCATTTTTTTGTAATTTGAAGGAAATTTTTGTCTTGTTGTGTAATTATCTTTTTGGGTAATTGGAAGACAATTATTGTCTTTTTGTGTAGTTGGAAAACAAATTTTATCTTGTTATCTAATTGGAAGACAATTTTTTTCTTTTTGTATAACTGGAAGGAAATTATTTGCCTTTTTAATTTTTTTATATCCATTCAAACATGCAGAACCTATGTAATTGAGCTAGAAAGTCTTTGGGTAAAGAGAAACCCATTGAAAAATTCATTGTACGAAGAGAAAATGAAAGGTTAGGTATGGGAAAATGCAGTCTTGGATACCAATCCATATTATAGCACAATATATGCCACTATTGTTTCTGCCTTATCACTACTATTAAAATGCAATATTTTATTAGAGGCCATTCTAGTTCAAAACTTTAGTGAACCTCCATTGACCATTTCATCAAGAAAAGTTGTTGTGGATGACTAGAAGATAATAGATTTACTTGGAGATGGTTGTACTATGGATGGAATTAGAGAGGCAATTGGTGCACAATATTTTGATGAAGAAGTTCTTGTTTTACAACCTCTTGTTCAACAATGAGACATTACATACACTATGTATGAGCATGTCCACTCTCCTCTCAAAACTGACCCGCAAACTATTGAAGGGGTAAGAGCTATGATGTTCATAGCTCCACAACAAAGAGGTCAAGAGTTCCAAAATATCAGCCAATCATCCCTACCTATACCGAGTAGAATGTGTTGAAGATATCCTAAATGAATTTATGTGGATGAATGTGACCTAGTATCACTTGAAGGTAAGTTACCTAAGTAAGTTATTCATTATGAATAATACAAAATTATTAAAGAATATTTTGAACCAAAATGTGATGCAGCTAAATGTCACTTACTTTTATTTTTAAATCTAAGATTTTGAGTGTTGTTAGGATAATTTTAGGCATTAAAATAGTTAAAATTTCATAAACAAATAATTATATTTTTAGAATCATTGTAGATGTTTTCCATAAAATTTATAAGAAAACTCATTCGTAAGACTGTAATGCAACCTGACGTGTATTTTTCATAATCAATCCTTAGAAATACCACCAGAAAGCATAGTTTACCTAGACAAACATCTCATCTCATTAAATGTGATTTCAAAACCATTCTACTAAATTAGAGATCCTTGACATAACTAGCCAAAAAGATTGGTGGGCCTTCATTAGTAGGCTACCTATTTCTAATATGAAATTAATTGGAGCAGTTAAGGGACTAGTACAAATTATTTGGCACGAGAGCACGAGACCTTCTTGCAACCAAAAGGATGTATTAACATTGAGAAAGGGTTATAGGGACTTTCAACCCCACATTAAGGAGTTTATTGATATGAAAAAGATGGAATTGCATGAAAGATTCAGGAATGAACATAGTGAACTTAACTTGGGCCAAATATATTTTGAGAAATGCAAGCCTTGGTATGTTCAAACAAAAAAAACATTTAACACATTGTTGTAGATACCACATTGAATATGGTTTTTATTATTATCAACACACACACACACACACACATCATTTATTACATAACACCCTTGTGCAAGGATGATTAGTTATATTGTTTTTGACATCATATAGAGACTTTATTCATAGAATAATGTATATAAGTATAGAAGGTTGTACACATTATCCAAAATATTTTTTAAATGAGACATTCCCGAAGTGCGATGGACTGAAATTACTAAGAAAGTGCATGCATGTGAGTAATGAGTATGAATTAGGGAGGAAACATGTTGACTTTCAAAGATTTAAATATGTCATGTATGATATTAGGAGAGTGCATGAAAAAAAGATATAGTTGGTGACTTCCCAAGTTATTAATGAGTACTTAAATGGTATGTTTTATTTGAGATTGCACTTTGAAATGCGACAGAAGGATTTATTGTAATAGTGAACTTATATATGTCTTTATTCTTTTCCCATTAGGTATAATTTCATGAGTTCATCAAGAATTTCTTTGAAAATACCCAATAATATATTTAGCTTGTCCATGTGGCCCGATGTTAGGAGAAGAATTTTAGAATATGCAGAGATACATTTCCCTTTGATATTATCTTATCAGTGGTTCATTTTGCTAATAACTACACCATTCAAACTCAAAATGAGATTCATAGCCAATATTATAACTCAAAGAAGTTCAACATAATGGTCCTTATTACATAAAGGCATGGGCCATATAGTAGCAAAGACAAAAAATTTATATTGAAGGAATATCATTTCTACATAAGTGATTATAGGTTTCATGACTTAACTTATGTACAAAATTTCTTTTAGTTGTTATACAATCACATGAAGGAGAATGATATATAGATGGATCGACCTTAGATTTTATTAGATGGTTGTGTGGGCAAATTAAAAATTGCCCGTGCATTCCAATGTTTGTGTATGTTGCACAAACATTATAGGGTGCCGCATATTTCAAAATATTTTGAGTCAGGGCATGAGAAAAGGGAGCATAACAAAGTATGAGCATGTATCAAAACTGCATTACATAGTACAAAAATGAAGTTCACAATTAATTCCCTCACCCAATATGCAAAACCTGTTGTCGAATGATATCTTTCATTAATAACAGATTGAAGAATAAGGTGAGAACATCAATCGATAAGGAAAAAACATGTGTACATATATTTTTTGGGAGGTGGTCGATGTAGATTGATCACATACATATGAATGAAAAATAATCCATGGCACTCGTGGATTTCATTCATTTCAAACATCATGTACAATGTTATATTTGAAATGTGGATGGGAAAAAATTGTTACTTTTGTGGTCCACATAGTAGTATTGAATAGGGAGATTGTGAATCCATGAACTAGGTTGATAGATGGTATCATGTATCACTTCCCATTTTTCAACATATCACTATTGATTTATCACATTTGGAGGAGGACCAATAAAATATTTCACTAGATTATGATCATGTCTCGTATCTCATACAACCAGGTTATGTAGATACTCTATTAATTTTTTGCAGGGAATGTATGTGCAATGGTTTCCCCAAAAGTTAAAGAATGGGGCACTAACTATTGGGTGGAATGTTAATTATAGGGAAATAAAACCCTCATTTTCTCTATAAGAAACTCTTAAGGCATTCAATTTCTAGTTAGGTTGATGGTTATTAAAAGAGAATATATGACATAGTATGAAAGAACATGAAAGAAAGGTGGTTATGTATTTCAATATTATAGACCAGGCCAAGTTATATACTATTCTACCATCTTAGTTGTTGGATGTACAAACAATACCAGGAAAGAACTCATCAAAGGTACGGTACTTCCTACATTAATCTGAGCATGAGAAGTTAATGGAAAGAATTATTATTAGAATTGATCATATTGGTATACTTGAATGACCATAAGTAATTATACAAACATGTATTTGGGTTGTTTATTATTTTTTGTTCTATTTCGAGGTATGTGTGTTGTTTGTTATTTTTGTTAAATTTTCAGTTCATTTATAAATTACTCCTAATTTCTCTTAATTAATGATTCTAACACTGTGTCCTTCATTATTCGTATGTTATCCAAAGAATCATAGGAACATGAAGACTCATTAATAAAAATAATAGTGTCTTTCAACACCACTCTAATAATTTTTGGAACGATGGTCTCGGGATTGCATTCAAAAGTATAAAACACAAGATAATAATGGCCTTATTTTTCACATGAAAATATATCTTACAATGATAAAAAATACCCTCCCATAAAAGTGCAAATTCCTGTAACATCCCGCTCTGGCGCACATACCAAGCTTATTCTTTGAGGACACTTGCTCGCAAGTGATCTGGATTTATATGATGATAAAACTTTTCTTTCATTTTGATGCATTGAGTTATATGACAGGATGTTTTTACTACCATGATATAG
>SNQJ01S0042447.1:81975-106366 GCA_010110895.2 Picea sitchensis
AAGGATGCAGAATAATGCTAGCTCTAAAGCTGTCTTGTATCAAACACACTGAAACAAATAATTGGCTTGGCTTGGCCTGATCTGGTTTGCAAGAAGCTTCGACCCACTCTTATAGCATGGCAAGTTTGCCGCCATTGATCACTGGGTCAAAAAAATTAGGCGGTCCGCCTTTGTCTGAAGCGGACGTGGAATCGTAATCTTTGTACTGAATACCACTGGATTTCGAACATTGATTCTTCTTGAACGTTCCATATAATCTGTAATCCATGAGGCAAGAAAGACATTGTCCCTTGAGTTGAATAAGACCATTTTGAAAATGACACGCATCTTTGACAATTACACATAACTCTGAAACGATATAAGCCATAGATTGGTTTGCTTTCACGCAGAAATATTTTGATTGTCATGGCCTTCGATCTGCTTTGCTTCGTTTCACCCAGGACGCAATCAGATAAAGTTGGTTGCTTGTCGTGTGTAGTTAACTAAATAATTTGGTAATGTAAATTTGGACAAAATTGTTATTTTTTGTTTTTTAAATTGTATTTTTAATATATAAATGGATTCAACTTGCTGAAAAATCCTGAAGTATTTGGATTATACAAATTTAGTTAGTCAAATCTACATATCCAACCATTCAGGGGTGAATTTCAGTCAAAATTAAAAGGCTTGAATTTTAACCTAAATGCAGCTCAAAGATAGAAAGTTTAAACTAAGCTAGAGGCTTGAATTTTGTAATCCAAGTATATTAATAAGCAGTAGTCTAAACGTTCTACCTTTTGCCAGAAATTCTGTGATAAATGGTTGGATCTGCAGATTTGAGTGACTAAGTTTGTATAATCCAAGTGCCCTAGGGTTTTTCAGCATGCTGAATCCATTTATATATTTAGAAATGCAATTTAAACAACAAAAAATAGCTATTTTGTACAAATTTACATGACCCACCTAAAAACTATCAACCCACTTAAGAACTTCAAAACAGAACGTTTAGACCAAGCTTTAGACAAAGCTTAGACAAAGCTTAGAAAAATATAGAATGATACGTTGTACGATTTATGATTTATGCCTTCATAGAATAAAGCATGGTTTGACGTTTCTTTTATTTTAAGAACATCGAGGAATTTACACGTTACTGGTGTTTACAAGGCGGTAGTGTTTTTTATTATTAACATGATAGTTAATGATGGGTTATACCTTCTATATCTATATACAATCATTTCTTCATACTTCATTTGTAATATATATTTTTTTAATTTCTTAAAACCATTTAAAAACAAATTATTCAATTAATATTATTACTCACATAAAATTAAAAAATACATATATAATATAATAAGTGAAATACCATTTATGTATCTTGTATTGCCTATCCCGCATACGCAACTTGGGCAGATTGGAGAAACAAAATGTCAAAGTCTGGATTATTACATCCATAGTTTTGCTATTGAAACGAGTTGCTTCCCTGAATAATATTAGTCTCCGCCCGCGTAGACTCTTCCCGCATTAATCGTGATGTTCAACACGCCTACGTGTATTTCGACAGCCATTAACATATTCCTTACGTCTCCAGCTGAAAATCGGCAATGAATTTCACTAATCTCGTTCCACTCTAACGCTGTAGGAACATTTAATCCATAACAATTAAAAAAATTGACATTGCAGTGATTGCACAATATCACATAACAAAATGATATTAGTATTACATTATATGTCTACACAATTACAACACAATTATATAGTTGGATTCAAATTCAATTTATTTTAAACATAGAGAGAGGTTTGCACAATATCACATAACAAAATGATATTAGTATTACATTATATGTTTACACAATTACAACACAATTATATAGTTGGATTCAAATTCAATTTATTTTAAACATAGAGAGAGGTTAAGAGAATCTCTCAATCACTTTCAACAAATCCAAACCAATTGCTAACCAATTTTATCGTAAGCATTATTCCAACTCCTCATAATGCTTATATTACAAATATTATATCATAATTACAATACTCAAATTTTAACATAGATATTTGTCTTGATATGACTTTCATGAGTATTCCTATCCACTTTGAAATCTTCTGGTATAGGCTCTTTCTTCTCCACAACTTTGAGTTTTCCTTTCAACTCATTTAAGACAACACTGCTTCTGACCATCATTGACAAATTTGTAGAATTGACACTTTTCAACCTATTGAAGGACAATCTCGATACTGAATTATCCTATAGATACACTATCATCTCTGGAATTCCCCGAAGAACAAATTTCGACAGTTATATAGGATAGTGATCTAATTACTCGATATTTTCAGCAGTCAATCATACAACTAACCTTTTTTAAACACATCTACAACAATATACATACATAAGATAACCTATAACTGTTGATCTTGAAGCACCGAAGGACAACAAGATCCATCAATGTATGACAAACTGTAAATATGACCAAACCAGTAAACATGTTCTGACATAACACTGAAGTACCTCAAAAACCACTCATTTACATTATGTTACTATGTTTAATTCATTGGTTCTTCATAATTTACAAAAAATAAAACATTCAGATATACAAACGACTATACCACACTAAATGTCTTACAAATCTATTGTATAGTATTTCTGTGATGGCCATGGATTGATTCTCCTCTTTGAACAAATCTGATACCAAATTAAAAATTGACGCAAAAGATCACACAACAAAATGATATGCGTATTACATTACATTTCTACACAATTTCAACACAATTATATAGTTGGATTCAGATCCAAATTATTCTAAACATAGAGAGAGAGGTTGAGAGAATCTCTCAACAACCTCTAACAAATCCAAACCAATGGCTAACCAATTATATTGTAAGCATTATTCCAACACCCTCCCATAATGCTTACACTACAAATATTATATCATAATTTGTAACATCTCGCTCTGGTGCACTCAGCGAAGTTATTCTTTGAGGACACTTGCTCGAAAGTGATCCAGATTATAATGCTATTAAAACTTTTGATTTTGATTATGAGGCGTTATGGGTTGATAACATGTTTTACTACATTGACATAGATAGGTGCTACTGACTTGGTTTTACTGAGTGCTTGAGTGTCGCGAGTTTTGGACATTGAGGATTCAAAGGCATCGATGGAACCTTGGACTCTGGATAGTCGGGGGTGTACCATTGGGGTTTGATTATTATTCTGTGATATTAGTGCATGTGATTAGATGACATGATATGGATTATATTAGACATGATTTGTTGATAGTCTGAGTTGAGGATAACCTGGCTGACCGAGACTCACATATGGAGTGGCGGTCACTCATGACTACAGAGATATTGAGGAGAGGTGTTGACAATAGCCATACCACAACCTACTAGCACTCATGATAGCTCGGCGTAGGTTAATGTTGTCAGGGAGTGTACCATTGGGGTTTGATTGTATTACTGTGATATTAGTGCATGTGATTAGATGACATGATATGGATATATTCTGACATGATTTGTTGATGATGCAGGTTGAGGATAGCTTGCTGACCAGACTCACATATGGAGTAAAGCGGTCACTCATGACTACCAGAGATGTTGAGGGAGAGGTGTTGACAATAGCCATACCACAACCTACTAGCACTCCCGCCGTGGCTCGAACTGTAGGTTAATGTTTACCTAGTTCGAGAAGACCCACGATGTCGTGAGGGCAGACTGTGACATTCATTCATGATGATTCTAAGGGGCGCGCAATAAGGCGGGGCCCTTATTCCTTAGAGGCCCTTAGTCTCCCACAAGTTCACCTGGCGGAGTATTGACACCAGGGGTTATTGATGTCTACCAAGTCAGTCAAGAGGTGAGTGGCACCCTTGGAGCACGTGGTGCGTCCTAAAGGGCACGTCGCATGAGAAAAAATGGAAAGAGATGAGTGGTACCTTTGGAGCACGTAGTGCGTCCTGAAGGGCACGTCGCGCAAGAGAACAAATGAGGCGAGTGGCACCCTTGGAGCACCTAGTGCGTCCTGAAGGGCACGTCACATTGTTGATGATAGAGGAATGAACCTAGATAGCCTTAGGACGAATAACGTGTTAAGTATTTTAAAAAAAATTCTTTAATTAAATGTCGCCCAATACGAAAATTTAAGATTTAAGTCTAAACTATGTTAGTGGTAAAATTTTATCTTTCTATAATAATAATAATAATAATAACCACGTGAATAATAATTATGATCTTCGTTAAATATTGTAACATGAAGGGAGTAAGAAATTAATTGTTTCAAAAAAAACCTGGTGGATTAAAATTTAAAAAGAGAATTAATTGTTTTATTACTTTGATAATTTAAAATATACTAATTAAATAAGAAAGGGGGAAAAGGGTTAATTTCCACACCTGCCTTTTTGAGTTCTAAGTAAAAAGGGGAAAGAGGGAAAATCCGAAATATTAGGAAACTAGGAAAAGAGGTAAACATAAAAAGGGAAAAAGGGGAACTTAAGGGAAGAAGCGGAAAGTCAAACTTAATAAATAATCTACCATTTAAGAGCTTTCTAATTTAAATTGAATTAGCAATTTAATAATAGGGAAAGCCTTTAAAACCTGTAAGGGAATTTGGGGACACCTAGGAGTGATTCTAGGAGTAACTCTAGGTGGTTCAGGGAAATAAGATAATTAATTAGTTAAAGAAATTAATTAATGGAGGAACATAGGGGATGGGGGACACTTCTACGGAGAAGAATTTTTAGGAATTTATCTTTAAAAATTTAATTAAATGAGATTTTAGGAAAGAAAGGAAGTTCAAAAATCTATATAATGAAGGAGGGAATGGATGAAGGGGGATCTTCTGTTTGCGTAACGTTACACTGTAGAAATATATACTTGACTGATTTACTTGTGGGATTTGGGAAGCCCAGCTTAGATAGGAGTGGTAGCTCGACCTTGCGAGGCGAGCTGGGAGCTAGTTGAAATCTCTGGATAGTGTGTGGCCCCTTTGCGGCTCGAGGGGCTAAGGGGTAAGAAGAGTACCCCTAACGTTGGCTGGGAGGTACCGGTGAAGTCTCGACGGTCAGCGAGCGGGATTTGCACGGAGCGCGCAGGACGTCATTCAGAGCGGACGATCATGAAACGGTACGCTCTCTTCATTTTTGTATGGTAGAATGTATTAGGACTTATGCTTGGATTTGTTTATTTAATGGAGAAGTAAACTGATGTTTTTTTTTTAAATTTGATGACTGAAACTTTCCTTAGACTAGCTCGATGGTTGTTGACTCCCATGTCCTTCGTTTTCCCGCATGTTTGACAACCTTGCTATGTGATTGTGACCTTCGTGGTTGATTAGCCTTCATCCATATCTCACCAATCTCCTCCTGAGCAGTCGACCAAGAGCCTGATCTACAGTCATCGCCTTAGCGTTAAAAGACCTATGGATCTCAACGCCCTGTTTTCCTGTGCGAGGAGGGTGAGCGAAGGATGTCCCTGTCAGTCATATACCTTTGTTGTTGTCTTTGGCTAAAGGTTTTCCTTGCTCCTTGATGTGTTCAAATAATTTTGAAATTTTGATTGATGGCGAAGTTTCTTTATTCTGCGTTTTATAATCGCCAGATAAGTTTATCTCTGCATTTTTATATATTGTTGGATGAACCAACACTGTACTGCATTGCCTCCCTCGCAACTTAACTCAGTGATTGTTTATTGATGGGCTTTTCTCCACGAATTTATCTCTGCACAGTAATATTTAATGAATTTTATCTTGAGCTTTTTCCCATTCGACTGATTGCCTACAAATTATTCTGGTCTGCGTTTTTGTGTTGGAATCCCTGTCTGTCTGCGTTTTTGTGTTGGAATCCCTGTCTGTCTGCGTTTTTGTTGATTTGCAGTTGAAGTCCCTACATTTTTATGACTGTGTTTCTTTAACATTTATGGGCAGTAAAATTATACTATCAATGACCACAAAATTTCTTTAGAAACGACGTTTTGAACATTAAGGTCAACGAATTTATACAGGCCAACGATTTTATATATTGAATGGACGGCAGAATGAATTTACGTTCAAAGATTAGATTGTTACAGTCTGGTTGCAATTTAGATACTTCTTATTTTTTTAATTTTCTTGTATTGAATTTCTTATTGTTTAAAATCTTGTTGATATGACATAATTTTTTTGGTGTGTTGCAAATTTTGTTGGTTAATTTTCAGAGTTAGAAATTAATTTATAAAACCAATTGATTTAAGTTATATGATTGGATACATGGAGGCTCTGTGCCATTGCAGTCGAGGGACTCTGTAGTCGATGCTCTGGGCCATTCTCACACTGCATGACAACCTCTTCTCCCCATCACCTGACACCATCATATACTCTTCACCTCCTGGCACCCTTTTCTCCTCATCGACTGACACCCTCATCTGCTCCACACCGCCTGACGCCCTTGCATGAATCATTCCTCTACCAAATTTTTGAACTTGCTAGGGATCAAATGTCCTTCAACTGACATGGAGAAGTCCCAGCCCACATTCAAATGCTACAAATGAATGACTAAGGGTCCTTTCCATTCATTCATGGATGCTCTGCTAGTTCTCGGTAGGTGTTACGCTAGCCCAAGCCTGATCACTTGGGAAATTGGTTTCTAATCACGAGAGGTTATGGCTGCATAGTGAAATGAATAAATTGAATTAAGGTAAATCATCCCTCTGGATTCATATCTTGTAGAAGAATCCATTCTAGGGCCTTATCAATTTCGAGATCCTTTGGCCCATTCGAGAAAGTGGTAAGCCTAGAGCCACTTAGTTTTTAAGTGGTAGATGGAGAGAATATAGATGAGATTTCAATTAACTTAATGGAGATCATTTCCTTGGATAATCAGGTTGCAACTAGTCCTGCCAATACATACAAAAATGGAAATAAATTGACTTAGCGTAAAAAAATTCTTTAAACTTAATAAACATGTTTATTGTAGAGGTTTATGTTATGTTTAATAGAAAAAAGTTAACTTAGTGTAACCATTTTCTTTAAACTGAATAAGCATGTAGATTGTAAAGGCTTTTGTTATGTTCAATAACAATGACTCATGGATGTAGGAACCTTCTATAAATTACAGTTTAATTGATGTTTGGGGGTGTCGGGAATAAGTATGTGTGTGGTCTATAAGTGAACAAAAAAAAAAGTGTGGAATTGAAATCACATGATGAGAAGTAAAGAGAAGTGGATTGATATATTATTAATGTCTATGAATATGCTTAGTCTATGGGATAAAAAGGAGAAAAATAATATGGATACCAGTTGGAGTGTGCGATCATGTATTGGATTCCTTCCATCATTGTGCAATCATCATGGTCTTTGTTTCTTCTTCATCTCTAATTATCCTCTTATGCATGAAGTTGGTGGGATGCTTCCCGAATGGTATAGTTGAGCTTACATTTTTATAATTTATACTTCAGACATGTAAATTTTTGGAATTAGATATATTGTTGTGAAAAAGATAAGACAAACCGTAAAATGTTTTGTGAAGAGTACGATCAGAACAATAAAAATGCACACATATCTCAAACCTGTTTGGATCTACTATGTTTTTATACACAACAATATTAAATTTTGTTATGTTTTGCTACAAAATACATATAGAGAAAAATATAAAAAAATTTCAAGTTGTCTCTACATATGATTGTATTGAGTCAAATTTAAATAATGTGGATACTAACTTCTCATTAGGCAGGGGAGACAAGGAGAGACTCTAAAAATATTTGCATGTAATTTCAGTACCTCCTTGGATTTCAACTTTGTTTTCTTTGTGCAAACGAGTTGTTTAAGCGTACATAGTTTAGATACAACTCCATGCTGAAGCATCTCCCAAAGAATATTCTTCACATTAATTGAGACAACTGTGATGTTTTCGTGATAAATCTTAAAAACCTAACTTGACATTACTTGAATAATCTCCTTCACAACACCCCAAGATTCAAAAGAGCACAAAGCTTTGAAAGAGACATTAAATTAAGATTCCATAGCCAATATTTGAATATGAGTGTTGGTTGAATTTTCTCCTTCACATCAGGCCAAGATTCGAAAGAGCAGAAAGCTCTGAACAAGACATTAAATTAAGGTTCCATGGTCGATCTTTGAATATCCTTCCCATGGAGAAGTATTGATTGAAAAAATCTATATTTATCGAGAATCGACCCTTCCACTTGCATTCACACTTTGATTTTTATAGGGGGAAAAAACATCACACAACATACATTCTATCATGTCGGGCATCAACACCTCTCTTTTTCTCGCGTTATTTCCCATAGACTCAATCTTATCCAAGAAAATGGGACCCCCCTTTTATTTTAAATCCCTATGAGCTACCTTGACTTCTTGATTTTATTTAAAAACTTCTCATCCCCCTTTGATGAATTCGCTTTATCTTGCAAGTTTGGTTTTCTTATTTGGTTTAACAATTAGAAATTTTAAGAAACAAATTTGGCATATCAGTGAAGTTCTCATGAACTTCGACGATATATGGGAGAAGTTTACATAATTGTGCCCGATATGCACCGAAGAAATTATTCACAACTTTCCCAGAACATAAGATTTAATGTCAGAGGAGTTCCCAAAATATTCTTTGATACAACTAGGGAAGTTCCCAACATACTTATCGGTATGATCGAAGAAATTCCAAACAAGTCCTCAGGTACATCAAATTTTTTATCGAAACACTTCCCTTTATCCTCTCTGGTGAAATCGAAGGGGTTCCCACAAACTCCATTGATGTGACCAGAGAAGTTATGATCACCACTAATGATGGAGAAAATCCTTTAACATACTCATTCCCTTGATGTCCTCCAATGCCTTGAACTCTGAGTAAATTATATAAAATAGAGTGTGCCTCGGTCTTGATTTATTTATTTATTGATGAAAAGAGGTAGAGCATTGAGCATTTTTTAGGGAAGATAACCTACTTGAGAAAGAATTCATCTTCCAATAGAGCATAAATCATTGTCCACATGTCGTATAATCTAGGTAATCCCTAAACCTTACTCTCTCTTTCCATTGGTATATTCTTCATGGATAGGGTTAGGGCTTTCACTATAATTCGATACCACCAAACCCATTGTCCGACCCCTCATTCTCGTCTTCTAGTTCCTTATCTCTATTTCCCAAACCATCCTTCACCTATCCCATTCTATCCACTTGTCTAAGAAAACAATGAAATCCCACTATACCTTAACCATTCCTTGAACAAATCCCCAGGAATATGTTCTCCATAGGGCCACACCCTAAACTCACACCTTAGACCAATATCAATTTTTGAATGGCCTCTCCCTCTCTTGCAAAACCACTGGAATCATTTTTCCACTCTCTGGAATCACGCCATTAGCTCAACATTTGATTAGTCCTCTCCAAAGGAATATCACCTCCTTGGCAAAAGCATATCCAAACCCTGATACTCTCCTTATTGTGATATCCAATACTTAGTGAAATTCAATTTCATAGATACACCGATGGAGTTACCATGAATCCAACTAACCCTCGTCCTTCCTCATCGAAAAAAGTTATTTTCAACTGCATCAAGACCTATCAAACCATTTCAGTGATGTTGTCAAGATAAATGTTGACCCTATCAGTGTAGTTCTTAACATCTTCATCAATCATTACACTTTTCTATCAACAAAGTTCTAAACAACTTCATTGTTCATGTTTCCTCATTCCAACAGAGTTATGAACAATTTTTTCGGTCACTACATTTCCCATCGGCATGGTTATTAACATCATTATTAGTAACCCATCCTCCCTTTTCGGTGGACATTGCCACAATCTCTCTGGTACCCATTTCTTGATACTGAAATAATTTACCACAACAACACTAATATCGTTCAATAATTTCGACATAGTTTGTACCAACATCACTGGTACAATTCATTTTTATATCACCATAGTTTTCATCAACTGCACTAACTCTGCTTTCTTCAACAAGTAGATTAATAACAACATCGTCGATTCACCTAGAATTTTCACTAGTCTAAGACAAACTTCCCCATAACCTCAGCATGTCTCCGATTATCATGTCTTCCTCATAAGCTGACTTTCCCTCTAATATTGGAACCAATATTTCTTCGGATAGGGACAAGGGTTTACATTCATGGATTAATCTTTAACATCTTGTCACTTCTTGAGTGCTCAAAATTTTATAGGATTACATAGACTTATGCTTCATGTTTTATCTCTTTCCATATTTTTGTTATTGGTGTAATCATAATGACGATGAACATGTTGTCACATTTTCAGACATGTCACCTCACAAGAAACCTACAAGAAAATCTCCTGAAACGGAGGCCTCTGCAAGTGAAAGTCGATAGGAAGAAGAGCCTAACACCCCATGAGTTTTCTATGATGACACCACATGACTCTTATCGAAATTAGGGACTTCACTCAAATGGGTGAATTTTTCCATATGTTCAAGAAGCATACCTTCCATGTGGAAGTTGAAGATCAAGATGAGCTCAAAGTCTTCAAGAAAATCTAGAGATCAAGAAGGCATGGAGTGGAGGCTCATACAAAAGTTTTTCCTTATGTAGATGTGATCTCATGGATCCTTAAACATGTTGGCCTCGAAAATAGGTATATACTCAACGTTAAGGGGAAACCCATAGTGTCATTTTAGGAGGATGACATGTCCCAATACTACCATTTGGAAAAGGGAAGTTGGTCAGTGGATGATGAAATCATTAAGAAGTTCCCACACAAGGTGAAGGATTTATTCAAAATATTGTATAATCCTAATAATATGTTCAAAATCATACCCTCTGGTGGATATCTAACCATGTCGCTAAGAAATTTTTACTAATATGTTGCGGTGACTGAAATTGACACTATCCATGATTCCCATGATATACTATTTTGATGACAAGGGTTCATCCTTCAATTGGGATAATATCCTATTAGTAGCCCTAGAATATTCCATCAAATCTGTCAAGGAGACCACCCCTAACAAATTCTCAATATTTCATATGCCATCTTTCTTGTTGGATATGATGTGCATGTGCCATCAATATCCTAAGATGGGTTAGTCTTGGTAGCCAATCAACCGTCCCATGCATATCTATTACCAAGTTCTATGGTAGCACAAATACATGATGGAGTATCAAGGGATCTATGATTAATTCTTGGTAGCACTCTATGAGCTCATCTTCGATTCGCCCACTCCCTTGTATGAATGAAAAATCTCTAACTATAGTTTGGAAAATTTGGGACTTGTATCTCATGCAGCACAAAACTTACATAAGAGTATACATAGTTACCAAAGCTCCCCATTTTCTCCCAAGGTTTGTGCCTGATATGTTGGTTTTAAAAAATGTTTTGTATCAAAATTTGATCCATGGATTCATGGAAGTGATCTATTGTGATAATAAGTTCATTTGGATCGTTCTTCCATTGTCAATGAGGTCACACTCCTTTGGAAGCATCAATTAATCCAAAGTTTAAGTAGATACGTTGCAATCATTTCACTTCGGGGAAGAAAGGTTCTTGAAACACAATCCAAAGAACATAGTCAATCAACATTGTAACAAGTACAATCACACTTGGGAATACACTTCATCCACATGGGAAGAAGAAGAGGTCCATTGGTGTGCACTTACATATAAGGAAGTTATTTCCAAGAGGTAGGGAAAACCTTTGGGAAAAATATCATATGACGAGAAATCCCATGAAGAGGCATGAAAAAAAGATGAAGAAGAGGAAAAGATAAAGAAACTTCTGCAACAACATATACACAATCTGGATCGGGGAAGGAAGAAGAGGAAACCAAAGACAAGAAGATAAGAAAGAAAGAAAAGATCCAAAAAAATAAAGAAGACTTCATTGAAAATAAAAGAAAGATCAAAGAAGCCAAGGCCAAAGTAGAAGTTTATGTAGAAAGAGTGGAAACAACAAAAGTAGAGAAGAAGGTGACATTTGAAAAATTAACAACAACCAAGGAGGAATTAATTGAAGAAACTGAGAAGGAAACCGTAGGAATCGGAATATTAGAAAAAAGTGCAGCAGATGAGGTTGCATCTAAAGTCATTGAGGAAGAACAATGAAAAGGGGATGAAGAATAACTAAACTATGATTCTTCTCTTACGGATATTGACATCCTGGAGAAATTGAAATAAGTTCCACTCACTAGTGGTAGCCTTCAAGTCGAAGAGATGGAGTTGGGACTTCGAACACCTTAAAATCCCAATAAGGTGGTGAACTTGAAAATGTTCAAATTCGACAAAGGCACCGACAAAATTGTGCAAAAAAAAACTAGGAAATTCCTAGTCACTGAAGGCAACCCATTGTTGATCATCAAAGACACTATAGTAGTAGAAGATTTTAGCAAATACTCACTCTCCATAGCATCCACAACCACTAATTTCATTGTGGAAACATAATAAAATATCAATAATTTTTTCCACCAAAATGAAGAAAAGAATGTCACGATTAGAGAATTGGAGGAACAACTGAGATTTGCAAACAAAGACAAGGGAAATCTAAGAGAATTTAAGGAATGTGATGAAAAGGAAACCACAAAGATTGAGGATAATATTACATATATGTATCCGCATATTCATGTCTTCTAGCAGCTGTTAGCTAACATAATGGACTAGCATAGCCATGTGGAAACCAAAAACATCCAGTTTTCCACCATCTAAGAAGGATTAAATGACATGAAAAGGTGGATTTAAGAGAATCTGGATTCTCCAGTTGAGCTTCCCTATGCCATGAAATGAGAAAGGAGAATCTAATAGGCCTCAACTAATCGATGCCAACAAGATGAGAAGCAAATAGGAAAGGAAACAATGAGATCACTTGCAATGTATGCGCAAATCCAAAAAACCATAGAAGTCTTAACACATAAGGGTCACATTCCTACCATTGAGGATCTCGAGAGAACCATTACAATGGAGAATCTCCTTGAACAAATCCAATATAATATGAATCAAAGACACGAGAGAGATGAAGCAGCTACAAACGTAACAATAAAGTTAAGGGGGGAACACCTTTTCCAACTAGCCAAAGTTTAGACTATGATCCAAGCATTCATGACCACATTGATGAGGTGTATGAAGACCCTTATTGACAACTCAAACTCCCATGAATCTTCACTGGAAGAGATATGGTATCTTAGAATCATATCCATCAAAGGAAAATACCAAGTTTTGGAAACCTATGTGAGGAACAAGGACTTGTTAATAAGACAAAATAGTAAATCCGATTTGCTCACAATGATATTCTTTTTTTTCTTTTACCAACTTCCATCAACTTTGTCCTTATTATCAGACCCGTCAAAATCCATTGAAGGGGGAAGATGAAAAGTTTTGTAACAAGTAACCTAAAATACTATAAGTAATGGAATAGGCCCATTTGGCATGGGCTATTCAATCATTGTACATTCACAAACTACTTGGATAATTAATATTGAGAAACCCTCATGGCCAATTTTGTCACAAAGAATAAATCTTGTAGATGGTTACTTGTTGTAAACTATTTTCAACAAAGTGTGTATTGTTTACATGTGTTGTAAGATTTTATTTTTTCTTATAGAATGTTCTTAAAGAAATTGAAATCGTTAGTGCAACTTTTCTTAATCTTTCTTATATTTTTCCTAAGATGACAATTTTCCTATGTGTGTAATTGCATGATTTATACTAATCTGTTTATGTACCTACACGCATGTTTTTTTCTAACATTGTTGTTTCTTAACAAGTAACTGGAAGAAGTTATTTGCATGGATTAATTTCGTTTATAGCTACTCATTTGGTTACTATAGATGATCCTATCTAGGATAGTTCATATTATATTTATTTATGCATTTAGTTAGATTGCATTTGCATTCCCATTGCATTAAAAAAACATCCAATCACTCCTCAAAACAAGTAATGGAACCCAAGCCAGAATTTGAATGGGTCTACTAAACCAAACGATGCATATTCTAATAGGGACTGTGTACTGGGGAGTACCCCTTACCATTGAAGGGTAATTCCTCCATGTAAAAATAATTGGCACTAGAAGGAGGGCATGATTCTACATGGCTAGAAAACATTTTTGGTATATGCATGGCCAATCCTCTGATAATATTCTTGAACAACAATGTTTCCCTCATATCCCTTTCGAACAAGAAATTATCTTTGAAGATTCAAACCCCGCATTTTAAATTTCTTATGAAAGCCCCAAATCCTATCTCAAATCTTGGTATCCTGTACCTAATGAGGATTTTTCTAAAACTCGTCACATTACACACTCATACACCAAGTTACTTGGCCAACTACCCATAGCTTCAACACTTCCCAGGAGAAGAGCTTCCCACCTAAGAAGACCTAAGAATCAGGTCAACTCTTTTGTTGACTCCGTAGAGGATATGATCCAAACAACTCTATAGAAACAACCCACACCCTTGAATGAAATATGTCCCACACATATTGGTTATACTCCTCCTGTATTTGAGCATGAATTTTATGGTGAAAACTATGGATCTGATTCTAACGATAGTATGGGAAAAAATGGAAACACAATTCCACCATGGATTTCCCAAGGTGCTTTAAACTTGGTCGATGCTTTGCATGAGTTACCTAAACCTCCTGAGGGACTTCTCCCAAAATTTGTCCTAGAAAGATCTAGCTCACTGGAAGTTCATGTAAAGAATTTATTTCTAGCCACTTGTCTCCTTGATGTATGTTATGAAGATGTGGTTTGTAGGCTCTCTCCATGAAAAAAAATATTCCACATGGTATTTCAACCTACAATATAGCTCCATAACTTGCTGGAATAACTTTGAAAAATCCTTCATTGGAAATCTTGGGGAAGAGGAAACTCTTGTGACCCTACTCATAGAACTAGCAACCTTAAATATGGAAAAGAAGGAAAAATTAAAGGAATTGAACCAACACTTCAATTTAATCCTCAACAAATTAATTGTTGAAACTAATCCTTTGGAACCCTTGGCTGTTAAATACTATAATTTTGTGTTACTTCCCTCTATATGCATGTTCATTAAATGAGCTGGAAAGGTTTCCTTAGCCCAAAATTTTGAGGAAGCCAATGAAGTCAAGAAATAATTGATTTCTTTAGACAACCACCCTCCATATAAATATATCATAGTGGTGGGGAAGAAACACTTACTCTTGACTAAACCTGTTGATAAAGAACCCGGGGACCTAGAAAACATGGTTAAGCTAGTAAAGAAGCTTTCAAACAAAGTAGTAGAACTTAAAAATAATGTTGGGGTATGGTCTTCGAATCCTAAACCTTTTTTCCATTATTTAAGAGGAATGAAAACCCATTGAAGCCTCCAAAAATCCCAAGTCTCACTTTCAATCTATATGACTTTGGTGTGGACAATTTATTCTCATATCACCAACAAAACCATTCTAAGAAAATGTGCCCTCAATGGATCAACTCTATGACCTTGGTCATTAAGTAGTTGTTAGATCAAGAAGAGAATGAAGATAACTAGACCCGAGAAGAGGATAAGAAATAAATCACTAAGGAAACCACTTAGGAATTTTCCATGTTTCTATGGGATTGGTGTATAGATTCAGACGAGGAACAAATTAAAGAGGTTTTCGTGGGGGACACATGGTTCATAAAATTTTCTCCCCAAAATTACAATTTACACAATAAGGTTGTTATTCCCAAAACTCCTCTTCCCTTGAAAACCATCACTGATCTTAGAAAAATAACTCCTCTCGCTCCTACTAAAAAAAAAAACACCCGTGTATTAGCTAACAAAAACAAACCCAATTCCTGTTAGGCAAGAAAAACACCCAGAAAATATGAAAATCATGCCTTGGAATATAACTTTACTAAATATCTAAATAAAAGTAATCCCAACTTCTCCATGTATGATATCTCTGTAGTTCCCCAACAATAGGATCTTATTGTTGACGATTTCAATTCCAATAAACCTCATAAGAAGATCGTTGCCGCAACAGATAGCATTTCCAAAATTGTTGAAGCAAAGGAAGAAAGAAAAGATGAAATTAAATCTGTTATAAATGCACCCATGATAGAATCACATTCGAGTTCCCATGTCCCACCCTTTCTTCCTACATTCAAAAATTTCAATTTTAATATGCATAAATGCTTAGCGAAGTCTGGTTCTTCCTCTAATATCATGACATACTTGGTTTTCGAGAGATTAAATGTTGTCTTGAAAATGAGTATGGATAGGATAATATAGTTATATAGATCAAATGTTAAAGTAAGAGGTCAACTTATATATGTTATGATTAGGCTATCATCTAATTCTAGAGTATATCGGGTCATCAATATTGTTGTTGTTGAAATTCCATAATTTTATGGTTTACTTTTGAGGAGAGACTGGTCTGGAAAACTTCAAGGTTATGTCTCCTCGAACTTGTCCCACTTGTGGCTTCCATACAAAGGTAATCCAAATTAGAATTGGGTGAAAAACATGTCTCATGTGAAACACAAGGTAATATAAATTGAAGGTAAGAACGATCCCATTATCTTCACCCACATTTCTTTGGAAAATAACTTTTTAGAGACTAACAGTGGTTTCTATGAAGCACAACCATCTTCGATTCAAACAAACATACACTCTGAACTCCTTCATTTCACTCAGACTAATGCTAATGATTGTAATATAGTAGAAGAAAATAGTTTCTTCTTAACTAACTCAAACTTAGACACTAACATTTGGACTTTATTTTTCGATGGATCCAAATCTTAGGAAGGACTTGAGGCATGATGCATCCTTATTGATCTTGAAAATTTTAAGAATATTATATCATTCCTTTTAGAGTTAAAATAGACCAATAATACTATTGAATATGAAGCATTTGTTCAAGGACCGAAGAAGGCCATTGACCTTAAGGTAAAATTCCTTCAATTCTTTGGTGATTAACAGATAATTGTCCAATAGGTAAGAAACAGTATCCACTACATGTCTGCCCAATTAAAATGTTTTCAACATGAGGTATGGAAATTGATCAATTATTTTAATGCATTTAATATTACTTGCACTCCTCATTGTCAAAATGTTGTTGCATACACTTTAGTTTCTCTGTTGAAATCATTTTCAGGCCTTCCATACCGAACAACATGACGAACTGGAGTGTTAAATAATGATACTCGGATCATAATTTTTCTTACCAGTGCTGATGTATTCCAATATTCTAGAATAGATAATGAACACAAAAAAAATCTTCGAGACTATCGAGATGAATCAAGTAAGATAAAAACTAATTTCATCCCGAGGAGTTTATTATTGCTTGAAAAGTTGTTGGATATGTAGACTAAGTTCATAAATCCTATGAATCCAAAGATGAATAGATCCATTATTATGCATGCTTTGGTAAATCTAGGCACCCCTAAATAACCCAAGTTCATCAATCTAGGCACTTGTTGTTCAGAGGAAGAGAAACACATGTATTCACCTAGTTGTTTAGGAGATATCGAGATGTATTCACTTGGACATACCAATATTTGAAGACATATGAAACCCATATTACAGAACATGTTATTACTATTGAAAAGGGTGTCAAGCCATTCCAAAAAATGTTAAGAATACATCTCACTCTTGAACTTCTAATTCAGAAGGAATTGAAGAAATTATTGGATGCCTGGATTATCTTTAAATTCTATTATTCCACTTGGGTGTCCAATATAGTACCTTTCAGGAAGAAATCGAGGGAGATCAAAGTATGTGTATATATTCAGAATTTAAATAGATCTTATGACAAGGAAACTTATCCAGTTCCCCCCATGGAGAAGATCTTAAAAATCTTCTCTAGTTCCAAAATATTGTCTCTTTTGGATGGGTTTTCTGGTTTATAACCAAGTTCTCATGGCAGAATCAGACCGATTAAAGACCAATTTTAGGACAAAGTGGGGAAAGTTTTCATATCAAAGAATACCATTCGACTCAATCAAGGTTGGTGCTAATTTTGATAGGATGATGGATATAGCATTTAAATTTATAATCAATCACAACATGGTGATTTACCTCGATGATGTCACCGTTTATTCAAAGGAAATAACTAATCACCCGTGACATCTAAAGAATATTTTCAAAAGGTGTAGAAAATATGGTATTTCTCTAAACCCACAGAAAATATTCTTTGTTGTTTCACAAGGTAAAATTTTGGGGGATATTATTTCTAAGTATGGGATTTCCATTGACCTCGAATGAACCAAATCCATTATGCAGATCCCACCTCCACACAACAAGAATTCTATGTAGTCCTTTTTCGAGAAAACAAATTTCATGAGAAGATTTGTTCTTGATTTTTCCGAAATCATTAAACCCCTTCAACAGATCATAAAGAAAGACGTCAAATTCAAGTGAACATCTATTGAAAAGGAGTCCTTTGAGAATATCAATGCCTCCATAGAAGCTGCACCTACTCTTCAAATTTCGTATTTTATTAAAGACTTCATGCTACATACTTTTTCTTTAGATAATCTCTTGCAGCAATGCTCACTCAAAAGGATTGAAAAGAGAACAAATGTCTCATAGCATTAATGAGAAATGGACTTCAAGGTGTTGAACTGAATTATCTACCTATGGATAGGAAATATTTTTTTGTCCAGAAATACATTAAACATTTCAGACCTTATATACTGAAAAACCAGACCAAGGTGATTGTCCCTCACCCAGAGGTTAGATCTCTCTTTTTGCAAAGGGAATTGGATGAAAGATGAGATAATTGGATGACCTATTTATAGTAGTATGACCTCAAGTTAAAACCAAAAAATATCGTTAAGGGTCAAGGCCTGTGTAAGATAGCAACTAGAGTCATGGATTCCAAGGATAAAGAAGAAGAAGGATGGAAAGAATCTCTAAAACACTATGCACAACAATCTCCTTATGTCCCATCAATCACGAATTCATGGCATAATTATATAAAACACTATCTTTAGCATGAAATTTATCATAATCATATTAATTTCGAACAAACAAGAGCACTAAGGTTGAAGTATGCAAAATATCAATTGGTTCACGATATCTTGTTCAGAAAGAATTGTGATGGAGTTCTACTCTAATGTCTGAAGAAACAAGATGCCAACAAAGTTATAAAAGATATGCATGATGGACCAGTTGGAGGTCATTTTTGGGGAGATACCACAACCCACAAGAAATTAAGAGTTGGGTACTATTGGCCAAAAATATTCAAGGATACTCATACCTACTCTCAAAGTTGCTACATCTACCAAAAGTTAGTTGGAAGAGAAAGCAAGGAATTTGTTCCACTTCAACCTATTGTTGTTGAATATCCTTTCGAGTAGTAGGGACCGAACATCATTGGTGAGATCGACCCTCACTCATCTAAGAAACACATGTATATTCTAACCGCCACTAATTGTTTCAACCGTTGGACGGAAGCAAGACCATTAACCAAGGAAAATGATGAAGTGGTAATCAATTACTTGGAACAACACATTATGACTAGGTTTGGATCACCCAACACTCTCTTATTTTTGAATGATAGATATTTTTCATCATTAAAATTGACTAAGTTTTCTCTAGATATAGGGATCTTTTTAAAATATGCATCCAACTATTACCCTCAAAGAAATGGTATGGTTGAATCCACAAACAAAAATCTAATCTGCATCCTTAAACGAACTATTGTCAACAAATAGAGGAATTGGCACAATGCATTACCCAACGCCCTCTGGGATGACCATGTTACTCCTAAATCATCCATAGGGACCCCTCCTTACTTTCTTGTTTATGGGAAGGAATCCATCCTCCCTTCAAACATCTTTCACCCTTCCCTTCATCTTACACATCCATCACGCAGGAGTGAATTCCCTATCATTTGAAAGAACATCAACACCTTGCTAAAACTATAATAGATCCATGCCAAAGCTAAGTTGAAATTTTAAGCTCACTAATAGACTATTAAACCTTAGTATGATAAAATGTTTGTTGGTGAAAAAGACTTTCAGATTGGCGAGTTGGTCCTAAAATGGGACAAGCAACAATAAGGCAAAGAAAAACACTCAAATTCTAAACAATTGTGATTGGATCCTTTCGTAATCAAAGAAAATATTGGCCTAGGTACCTACCGATTACAAAATCTTGAAGGGGATGTAGACCTCCTCCCCGTCAATGGCTAGATCCCTAAGCATTACATTATCTATCCTTTAAGTAAACTTTCCCTTGTACATAAATAAAGAGTATGTTTTCTCATCCTTGATTTGCTTCTTTGTTTTGCTTTACTTTTGTCGCATTTATTTATTTATTGTACTTTGCAATTTTTCTTCTAGTTCTATTTTATTTTTCTTTTCTCTCTTTAAAATCTCTTCCTTAGAATTCTTAGAGAATTTGGTGTCTTGGATATAAATGACTTTAAGATGTGACACATTGATATCGAAAGCTTGGAAATCTACATATTTTCTTCTAGACACAACTTCATGTCCATCTATGTAACATTGTTGTGCATTTCTTCAAGTTAGATCAAGAAGACGAAGATAGATCATTTTGAAAATGAGCATTGTACTCTTAAATGTAGAAAATATGTGTTAATGGTCACAACCAAGAGAAGGTTTTGTGTTTGTTTGAAACAAAATGGAAACTTCTCTAGGAAGGGATGTAAAGTACTCAAGTTATGTTTTTGAGAGAGTTGTCTCATCTATAATCGAGTTGGAATATCTCACTTTCATAGGTGTCATATCACATGCATTTAAAGGAAAACTAGGATCCCCCCATCCACCTCTCTCTTTGAATTTAAGAGAATCATTTTATAAAAGTAAAGGCTAGGGTAAATGCATTCCAGATCAGGTGGGAAATGAAAGTATCTCCTTCGGGGATATGGGTGCTCGCTGGCAGTTGAGAAAATATTATGACATCAGGGTGACTCTGTTGAGGCTATGGACGCTTGTTGGTAGTGGAGAGACAACATAGAAATTTGCCATCAACTTGTATTTTCAACATTCCTGATGCATTTTTCCCTTGATGTACTCCCCCCACCTTCCCGAACCAATCCAGTTGAAATAATATATTGTGGTAGTCAATCTACTTTAGGCATGACCATAGCCTCTCCCTTGTATCATTTAAACTTGTCTTATCAAATTATGTACTTTTGAAAACTATTAAACCTAATCATTTTCCATTATCAATTTTTTTATGTTTAGATATATTTTTTCAAAGATTCATGGCTTCTCCAAGTGTGTCTCCAATTGTTGTGCAAGGCATAAACACGTCCCTTTTTCTTGTTTTCTTTCTCATATATTCAATTTTAGCCAAGAAAATGGGACCCCCCTTTTCATTTTAAATCCCTATAAGCTACCTCGACTTCTTGATCTTAGTTAAAATATTCTCATCCCTCTTTAATAAATTTTCTTTATCTTGGAAGTTTGGTTTGTTTTTTTCCTTTAACACTCATAAATTTTAAGAAATAAAATTGTCATATCGAAGAAGTTCTCACGAACTCTATCGATATACTAGAGGATTTTAAATAATCATGCTCAGTATGCATCAATGAAATTTTTCACAGTTCTACCTCGTAACGTAACCCTTAATGTTGGAGGAGTTACCAAAGTCTTCTCTAGTGCAAATAGAGAAGTTCCCAGCATACTCACTGGTTCGACTAGAGATGTGTTGAACAAGTTCTCTGGCACATAAAAATCGTTATCGACACACTTCCCTTTATCCTCTCTAGTGCAACCGTGGGAGTTTCCATGAACTCCATTGGTGCGACCGAAGGATTTTTTTAGCACCACCATCGATGGACCAAAGCCTTTACTAGACTCTTTCCCCCAATGTCCTCCGATGCCTTGAACTTTGGGTCAGGTCTTTAAAACATACTGCCCCTATATTTATTTATTTCTTTACTGATAAAAAGAGGGAGAGCGTCGTTTGTTGGAAAATATACCCTACTTGAGAAAGCATTAATATTCTAGCAGTTCATACTTTTTTTTGTCCACATGTCATCCATTCCGAGTAATCCCTAAACCTTACTCTGACTTTCCATTTTTATATTCTTTGTGGTTAGCATTAGGGTTTTCACTAATAGCATGTACCACCAAACCCATCGATCGACCCCTCGCGATCATTTTCCATTGGATTATATCTCTTTCCCGAGCTATGCATCACCTATCCTATTCTATGCACTTTTCTGGGTTGGCGATGAAGTCCTCCTATGCCTTAGTGACGCCTTAAACAAAGCCCCAAGAATCTATTCTTATCCACATGGCCACACCAACTCTGACATTCGACTGAACTCTAACCTTCGACTAGTATCATGTTTTGAATGGCCTATACCCTCTACTCTGGCCACACCCTAAACTTTGACCTTCGACTGAACTCTAACCTTCGACTAGTATACAAAATGATAGAAATCGGTTTTACCCTCTTTGGAATGACGTCATTACTTAATTATTCGATCATTCCTCATGGAAGAAATAGGGACTCCTTGGCATAAGAATATCCAAACCCTTATACACTCCTCACTGTGATATCCAATACTTAGTGAAATTTGAGTTCATAGATACATCGATGGAGTTACCACGAATCTCACCAACCCTCATCCTTCCTCATCGAAAAAATTATTTTCAACTACGCCAAGTTAAATTGAAGAGTTTCAGTGATGTTTTCAAGACAAATTTCTCACCTGTCAACATAGTTTGTTAACATAGTTATTAACATCTTAATCATTCATCAAACTTTTCTATCGATAGAGTTTTGAATAATTTCATCAGTCGTGTTACCCATTTTGGCAGAGTTATGAACAACTTCATCGGTCACTACAGTTCCCGTCGGCATGGTTATTAACATCACCATTGGTAACCCATCTTCCATTTTTGTCAGACTTCTCCACAATCTCTCTCGTACCCATTTACTCATATACCAACGTAGTTTACCACAACGGAAGTCACCAGGAAGAAGAGCATGACACCATAGGAGTTGTCTATGATGACACCAAGAGACTCTTAGAGTAAGGGGTGACTCAAATGGGGTGAATTTTTTTAGATGTCTAAGAAGCATAATATCCCTTTGGAATTTGAAGATCAAGATGAGCTCAAATTCTTCAAGAACATATAGAGATCAAGATTTCATAGGGTAGTGGCTCATGTAAATTTGTAAAGAAACTAAATGTAATTAAATAGCATTAAACTCCAACATCGTGTAGGATGTCACAATTTTTTCATAGCACATGTAAATTAGCAATATATAAAGTATTGTGTGAATCAATGGACTACTGAAGATAATAGAAGAGACTTAAATGAAGATGATGGTTACTTGGGATATTGTTTAGCACTAATGCATAATTGATAGATTCACGTAACCATGTACTATAACATGACATGACAATCGGAAATAATGAACGACCACATGACATAATATTACAAGACTACTAACAACATTGAATAAAATTTACATTAACCATAAAAAAGGCATGAAAAAACATGGATGACATGCACATAATGGAAATCATTACATAATAAATGTATCTATCTAAAATTAATAAGACAAAGTTCTTAAAAGTAGCATTTACATGAACAATCAAAGGGTTCCATTGTTGAATACTAGAATGCATCAATGCATTCTTAGAACGCACTAACTAAATCAATACAGCCATGACAAGGTATTTTGACCAATTTATTGTGATCCATTTTCATTAATTCAAAACCTTTCATAACTTAGTTATGAATCAATAGTGAATATAATGGAAAGGAGGGGAAGTGGTGGGATGAAGGAAAATTTATCAGATGGTTAGGAGAAGAGGTGAGAAGAAATGGAATGTGGATGGGCATGGGAGGCAAAGGGAAAACATGGAGAATAAAGGGAGATAGGTGATACAAATGAGATGTGGGAATGAGGGGGTGGGGTGATAGGGGGGAAGTTGAGGAGGTGATAAGAGGTGAAGGGAAAATGGATAGGGAAGGGGGAGTGGTGGGAATGAAGGATAGGAGGCATAGAGAGATCCAATAGTGGAGAAAAGGTAGGGGCTCAAGGGTAGATAGGGGTATGGTTTGAGAGGAGGTACGGAAAAAGGGGTAGAAGGGGATAGATGTTAGATGGACATAGGGGCCTAGTGGGGAAGGGGGACAGGGGTAGAGCTTGGGAGCCACTTCTACATTGCATGGAAACTAATGCTAAGACAAAACTAAAGAGGGGAAATGTTATATTATTCATATTGTAAATGAATGTATGCTCATATATATGTTAAATGAGGATAAACTAGAAATTTATGAATTAGCTACATACGCTACATACACTTGGAGGAATTGTAACGATCCGTCTCGTTACGACAACCATTCTAGTATACAGGTGCAAATTTATTTATTTTTTTGTTTAAGGTGTGTGCGCGCGTGTAGAAGTAAAATCATACTTGACTCTATGTCGCCCCTGGACATCCAACAAGACGCGACCACGGTGTTCATTGCGAGAAGACAAAAGCATACGACGAGTATCTGCAATCACTAAGACCATAGGCAAAGGTGCAC
>SNQJ01S0042448.1:0-10352 GCA_010110895.2 Picea sitchensis
TAATGGCTGAGAGTGAATAAGAATAGCCACCAATGACATATTTAAAATCACCAAAATCATATTTTCCACTCCATAGGTCCATCACGGTAACCCCACAACAATCAACTGCCATAATCTTAAACAAGTTGATGAAGAATGCAAGTTTTTCTTCATTGGATAACTGCCATAATATTAAACAAGTTGATGGAGAATGCACGTTTTTCTTCTTTGGATAAGTGATGTAAATCAATTACTTGAAGTTCCTCAATCACTTTCAAGTACTTTGAGTGGAGTAAAATAAACCAACATAAAAGGAATTAGTATGGAAGTTTTACTTCAATATATTAAGGATTATAACATTGGAGAATGGCATAATGCATAGTTGATCAAAATACATAGTAAGACCATCGATTGACACCTTATAAACTTGTCATTGGAACCAATGCTTTTGTAATCTACATTCTTTCCATCATAAGAGATATAAGCTTCATCAAAAATTGAATGGCTATGACCACATACCTCTACAAGCCAATCAATGAGAATTCCTTGCATGCTTGCAGTGTTGTCATTATGTATAGTTTCCATGAAATTTACCAAAGGCCTTTTCAATTTGTGACGTCGCCTAAAACTTGGTGTTTTTTAGGCTGAAAACCACTTGCAGTGGCAACAAGATCATCTGCTATGACTCACTTAGAATATCTTTGACTAGATATCTTCTCATCTACTTCCAATTGAATCACATCAGCAAGAACTTTCAAGACACAAATAATGTGAGCTCGAGTAATATGGACCCAGTTTTCATGTGTCCTTGACACCTTTAATCTTCCCACCCAAAACATGATTTGCTAATAGATAGACGACTAGCACTTCCTCCTGGTAAACAACATGAACAATTTATCCAATTTTTTATACTTCTTAACATCAAGGGCCTTTTGTCATTCATTGGAGCAATAGATTTCCAAAAAAAATATTGAAATGTCACTAAATGATAATTGGTGATGGGTTATTTATAGTAGTGCACCACAGAGAACAAAGTTTTATTCAAGAAATAAGAACTTGTTGTTTGAACTCGTGCAAAAAACTAAGAAATATTTGGACAAATTAACAGTGCTTCTCCATGAAAAACAAAGTTTACAGTGAAATCTTGCAAAGAGACAGGGTTTGAAGCCAAGAAAGGCAGCGGTGAAATTCCATCGGACCACTAATGAAGTTAAAGAGAGACACATGTATCGATATAAAAACACATCGCAGAGTAGGATGGGAGGACAAGATGAGCAAGACAAATGGCAACAAAGATGTGTAAGATAGAGGGTGATAACATATTGAAAAAAACTTGTCTCATGGTGAATGCATTGAGGCGAGGTGTTGTTATCAATCACATTGGGGATTTAAATATCTTAGTAAGTCGCTGTGCTTTTGGATAAGAGACCTCACACTCATAGATTCTTCATGAAAAAATAATTCTATAGCATGGGGACGTTAAAAAATATAAAAACAAAAGAGATTTGCGGGTAGAGTATTCTATTTGATTGAAGGGAATTCTATCATCAATTTGCAAACTTTCTATCATCTGTCATTTGTTGAATTACTAATATAGAAAAATCGGAATGACGTGAGGCTCTCTCACTTATTTGTGAATTTTTCCTTTTCTCTCGACAATGGAGGAAAATGATGAGCCATATCTCTCGACAATTGTTCGCCTCGACATTAGTAGGATTTCTTTCAGCTCACCAAATTGAACTTTATTCTATGATATTTATGCTATTTAGTCTTCCAATCAATGGGAAATATGGGAAACTAACATAATAGGAAAGACACTGACCCTATGATGATACAATAGCGTGATTTTTGTTTTATTTTGGGAACCTCAATGTCGGATTTATGTTTATTTTTCTTAATAAAGCTACAATTTGTGGTCATTTTAGCTTCCTTCTCAAGGAATTCAATACAATATGTGGAAGATTTGGTGGGAATGTTTTTTTTATCTATAATTTTTAAAACAATTACCACAAGGTTTGGGATAAATTAAGTACCCTTTGTTTCCAATGGCTAGTGTCTCTTAGCTACTTTGAATTGAGTGTGCATGTTCTTAAAATCTCTTCACAACACCTATAATTTTTTATGCTTACATAGATAACCTTTGTGACCCCTAGGTTCTTATTGTGTTTTGGGGTTGGGAATTTTGAACCGAGTGAGATTAATTATATAATTTTCTAATTTGCCATAGAATATATGGAATTTATTCTCCTTCTTTTTAAAATGTACAAACTTTTCACTCATTTGAGAATTATTGTAAGAGGTTATCATCGAAATAGGGAACCAACTTCAAATAACTTCCTTCACATTACTTCAGCATTGTCATTCGCCATCTTAGGAGGTATGCTAGTATATCTGGAGAATGTATACACAAAAATGACACAACTTATTAATTAAATTTCTTCATGAAATATAAATGTCGAGTCAAATATATTATATACGACCTAATATATTTCATATTCCTTTTATTTTAGTAAGTTAGCATGTGTTATTTGTATAATATTAATAAATTATATACTATCTCATATATTCCTTTTATTTTAGTATGTGTTACATCATATATTCCTTTTATTTTAGTGTCTTATTTGTATAATATTAATTTTATTTTAATATTTTTATTTGTATAATATTAACATGTCACGTATATGAATGATAATTTTAATCGTTAGTATCTTCATTTAATGTAGTGCAATTTTTTTTCCATCTTATAAATAGTTAAATTATTAAAGAATTAATCGGTCACTATCTTTATTTAACTTTATTTAATGTAGTGTAAATTTTTTCCCATCCTATAAATAATTAAATTACCTATAAATAATTAAATTATTAAAAAATTGAACCAAAGTTCACTACCTATATATTTGTACAAAAATAAACCCTCATTAATATCTTATACATCAAACCATCCCATCGGATCCAACTCCATTAAGCTTTATTTTAAATTGTTTCTTACATTCACTGATCATCAGGTAGATTCCAATACGAAATCAAATCCACAGACTTCCTACACGCATACAACAACTCCGAGGAACAATGTGACGTTTCAATGTGTCCTTCAAACCGTAGGGACATAACCACTGCAGTGGCCCTTATTTTATAAAATGAATGATGTATCACATTAGCTATCAAAACTTTAGCTTTATTGGTGATATGAACGCACACAGGAAATCATTCTCGTCACGAAGAAATCTACTTTAAGGTTTTAAATGCTTTGAGTATGAATAGTATGGATTTAATGGATCCACTTAAAATATATCATCGAGAGATAGGCTTACCAACGATTCACCACTTCAATAATAAAATTAGATTGAGGCTTCAAGTCTCCGTTTATAAATTCTTTCATAATTGAGATTCCTTCTTTCCACCTAATGTCCATTTGTTACGTATCAGATTTATTATAATAGCATAAGCATAAATATTGCTTTGAATAACAGGGGATTAAACAACATAAAAACAAGATACTACATAGAATAACAACGGAATAACAAATAGATGGATTCCACAACACCAGAATAATATCTTTATTAATAGGAAACAATGTTCACTTGCCTTTTCAAGGGGGAACACTCTCGCATAGTAGAGCTCTATTACAATAATTCTCAAGACAAATCCATTTCATATCTTCTACACTTATTTATACTAATTCTATCTTCTAAAGAACATCCTAAAGGAAGATCTTTCTAGAAGTGGAAGCTTCTATTAGGTTTTCTTACATTGACTTGTTCATATTTATTAAATAGGCCTTATTAACTAGTATCGACCTTTATTACATGGAAATATATTATTCTACCTACATGAGAAGTTAGGGGGTTAGGTCCATAATATGCCCTCCCCCTTGAAAAACATCCTTGTCCTCAACGCTCGAGATGAGGAAATTCCTAGAGAATAATGGTTGTCTCCCTGGTGACATCTTATGGAGTTCTATCTTTCCACTGCATTAACACTTCATTGATGGTGCACTGATAGAGACAATGTTCACGCTGGACCAAGACTTTCTGTCGTTGTAACCATATGGAATCTTCAACATCCATCTCTGGAATATTGGTTTGAGTTTGGAACTTAGATCCAATCACCTTATTTAAGAATGAGACATGAAAAACATGATGGATCTTAGAATGACTAGGACGAGATAATTGATAGGCCTATGGTCCCACACACTTGAGAATTGTATAAGGACAATAAAATTTGGGAGCAAATTTCTAACAGTGTGCAACTTTGAGTGAACTCTACTTGTAAGGTCATAGATGACGAAACACCTAGTCTTCTATAGAAAATTGGCATTTTGGAAGTCCTTGATCTTCTTATTGTTTCATACGATTATGATCCGTGACCAAATTGTATTTGAGAGCACGAAGAATGGAAACATAGGTTGTAAGAGTTTTGTTAACCTCCTAAACCTTTGAGGCCCCTAGTATGTAGGAAATAATTGACATGGGATTTTCTCCGTATACTGCTTCAAAAGGAGTCATGTAGGTAGCAGTATGGTAAGATCTGTTATACCACCATTTATCTGGGGGTAACCACTGATCCCATTGATGTTGCCAGTGATATTCAAAACACCTCAAATATTTTTCTAAACACTTGTTGACAACTTCAGTTTTTCCATCAATTCGTGGGTGATAAGGAGTATTGAGATGTAATTGTGTCATGGAGCCTGAATAGTTCTTGCAAAAAATTGTTGGTTTAAATGGGATCTCTATCAAATATAATAGAATGAGGCATGTCATGAATATTTAAAATATGATCCATTAAAATTTCAGCCACTATGGCTGTTGTGAACGGGTGTTGAAGAGCACAAAAATGAGTATGTTTGGAAAGGTGATCAACTACCACCATGATGACTGACTTATTGTTGGATTTAGATAATCCCACAATGAAATCCAGAGAAATTCCCGCCAAATAGCTAGTGGACTCGAAGCATTTGTAGTGTGCCCGGAGCTTTGATAGTTTCCCCCTTTTTGAATTGATAGACATCACATTCAACCACAAAGGTGCAGACATCTTGTTTCAAACCCTCCTAGAAAAAGGAACGTTTGAACCATTGATAGGTTTTGGTAAACCCATAATTCCATGTTGTGGGTGAAGCATGAAGATCATAAAGCATTGTGGATTTAAGTTATGACTAGTGGCTTAAATATACATGGCCTTTGTAGTGAATCTTTTCATTGTGCCAAGACTGCTATGGAGAAACTGGAGAATTGTCTTGCAATTGTTGGATCGGTCGAGAAGTTTTGGGGTCTTCCAACCACTCCTCGTGAACAACTTAGAGCCAATCTGGGACAATGAAGGACAGGGAAAAAATGGATCCTTCATCTTCATACTTTCTGGATAGAGGATCAACCACTACATTTTGTTTTCCCTTCTTATAAATGATCTCATATTCATATCCAAACAACTTGGTCACCCATTTTTGTTGCTCCTAGGATGAAATAATTTTTTCTAGGAAATACCTGAGGCTTTGATGGTCTATTTTAACTTGGAAGCTTTGCCCCAAGAGATAAGGGTGTTAGAGATCCACATCATGCAAAACAACCAACATTTCCTTTTCATATATTGATTGACCAATATGTCGCTCCGAGAATTGTTTTCTAGTGAAGGCCAAGGGTCTACCCTCTTGCATGAGTATTGTGCCAATGTCTTTCCTAGATGCATCACATTCGAGAAAAAAATTCTTTGTGAAGTCATGAAGGGCCAAGACAGGAGTTGTGCACATGTATTCTTTCAATGATTTAAATGATTCACGAACTATTAGGATCCAACAAACTTGCGATAATATCCTGGTAAACCCTAAAAACCACGCAAGATCTTGATATTTTTTGGGCGAGAACAATCCTGCATAGATTAAATTTTAATAAGATCCATCCTTACACCATCCCTACCAACAATATGACACAAGTACACCACTTCCAAAGCTCCAAAGGAACCTTCAGATTGCTTGAGAAAAAATTGGTGCTGAGAGAGTAGACCGAGAACTTGATCCACATGGGTAAGATGTTATGTCTAGGTTTTACTATAGATGATAATATTATCAAATAAAACTAGGAAAAAATGATGAATAAAAGGATGGAAAACATGGTTCATGAGAATTTGGAAACTAGATGGAAAATTACAAAGGCCAAAGGGCATGACCAAGAATTCACAGTGACCCTTATGAGTGCGATAAGAAGTCTTAGGGATGTCTTCCTCTCTCATACATATCTGGTGGTAGAAAGAATGAAGATCAAGTTTGTTAAAATAATGAGCACCACTTAACTCATCCAAGAGATCATCAATGAAAAGAGTGAGAAATTTGTCTTTAATGGTGAGTTTATTGAGGGCGTGAAAGTTTGGACATATGCACCAAGTACCTTATTTTTTGAGCACGATGACCATAGGGGAATAATAAGGGCTAGTACTAGGGAGGATAACATTGACAACTCACAATTCTTTAAAATTTTTCTCAATTTCATTCTTTTGGGAAAGGGGATAACGATAAGAGTGAAAATTGGGAGGAAGACTATCGGGGATGAGAGGAATGGAATGATTATGAACACCATGAGAAGGAGGAACTCCCTAGGGAGTGGAAAAAACAACTTGGTGTTTGGAGATGATACATTGGAGGTTGATATGCACCACATATGTCTCAATTTCTTGAATAGAATGGAGTTGGGAAATAATGCCACAATGACCTTTTTTTGGGAGATTTTCCATTCAATGGGAAATGATGATCTCAGGGGAGCCTGGTGTGATTACTTGAAATTTAAATTGTTGGCTCACTTGTTCAAAATGCATGGTTAATTCCTTAAAATCCATGAGTATGGGACCAAGAATGCATAACCATTCCACACCAAGAACAATATCACAACCACCCATGTTAATAGAAAACATATGATATTTCAGGTTGTACTGCCCAATTTGGAGACACACATTTTCAAAACTCCCCCCACGTTTCATGGAACCTCCATTGAAAATCATGATTTCCAAGTTGTTGACAGCGTGTACATAGTAATGGGTTTCTTGGGAAATATGATGGTGAATAAAATTAGAGTGTTTCCACTGTTAATTAAGATGATGACCTTTCGATTATTAATGTAGCCAATGAGCTTGAGCATTTGGGGAGTAGAGAATCTAGTGAGAGCATTCAATGAAATGATCGGTTCTACTTCTGGTTGGTTAGAGGGTGGGGTAATATTAGTTTTTTTGGGTAACTCTACTATAGGGGAGTCTCGATCTCTTCTTCAGAAACATTCTCGGAGATGGACATAAATAAATTTTGTTCCTTACACTTGTTCCCTGGAAAATAATTTTCATCATAATTATAACAAAGGCCCTTGAGTTGGTGTTTCAACATTTCATCTCGGGTGAATTTCTGGACCTTGAGGGGAGTGGAAGGAGGGGAAAGGTTGGTAGGTTGAGGGAGAGGAACAAAGGAAGGTTTGTGCGTCTGAGCAGATAATGTTTTTTGGGCTTCCTTAGCACATTTAGTAACTTCCAACCAAGTGTGAGGGAAAGGCATGAGGACCTGGGATCAAATTCCCTATTTGAGGCGACTGATAAAAAACTCTCAAAAGAAGGCATTAGACATGCCCTCGGTTCTTAAAGACAATTGTTCAAAGGAATATATGAATTCTTCCATTGTGCCAGATTGCTTCAACTTTGTCAAACAACCAAGATAGTGGGTATCAATTTCAAAGAGGTCATATAGCTTTACTGCAAACTAAGTCCAAGAAACATTCCCCTGGTGAGTCTTTCTACACCATTCCCACCATTGAAAATGATCCATATCCAAATAGAGAACACCATAAAAAAGTTTGGCCATATCATCATTAATGTCATGTAAGGAGAAATAATGTTCCATTTCAATTACCCAACCAGTGGGATCAGATCCGTCAACTTTTTTTCACTTCAACTCGTGGATGATGGGGGTCATGAGGAAGGGAATTGGAATGAAGAGCCATATTATGGGAATATTTTTCACCTTCAGAGTGGGAATATTATTCAAGGGAGGGACAACCAAGCGTCTGTTTCAACCATTGGGTGAGGGAGGAAAAATCACCCTTAACTTCTGCCAATTCACTTGTAAATTTGGACTCGAAGGTGTCCAAGCAAGAAGTATTGGAATCTATTTTATAAGTTAGTCTTTGCATGTCTAGCTTGTGTTGTTTGGATTCGTCTTGTAGGTAAAATAATTCCTAGTTGCGAGTGGTGGTCATGGGTGAAGAAGAGGAATAAAAAAGGGCAAGTGGGACCAAAGAAAAAAGAGTGAAAAATGATATATATGAATATGTTTAGTGTGAAAAGAGGAATGCAATGAGATATGTATTAAATAAGGGTTTCATGGAGTTGGTTCCATGGGAAAAAAAGGTTGAAAATGATAGGTACTACTATGATTAAGATGAAGAGAAGAATAGAATGAGATAGGTCTCAAATAATGGGGTGGGCAGGACCCAGACTCTTTATAATCCAATCTGAATAATACAAGAGTTACGAAATGGCCAAATGATTAACAGAAAAAAAAAAAAAAAAGTGTTGGAATTTCACAACAAAAATGTAGGAGGCATAGTTGCACCACAATACAACTTATATGTTTTGTTTCTATCCCAAGGGATAGGGTGTTTAGGGTTTTATTAGAAAATGATTTTCCCTATGTTATAGATCTCTGATATATGTGTGGAGTCCAAAAATAGTACTCAACCCAATATCTCAATGCACCAACTAAGGAGAATAGATCGTGACCTTAGACATACTACCCAAATATCGAGGTACTAGAGAGTATATTTTCGAGTGTTGTTCTCAATGGAACTATAACATTCAGTTGGTCGATTGGTTTATCTATGGAGGTGTTGGTAACAATTGTGGTATCGGGATTTTAAAGGGAGAGACGATCGAGACCTTTTGAGGCTCGAAAGACCAATGGAATCCTAGCCGCTGATTTTGGCAGGACGCGTGTCAGACATCAGAAGGAGAGTCGGGATTTTAGTCCATCAAAGGATCGGAGTTTCTAAAGGCAGAGAACTCTTACATGAGTAAATCATGATGCGCGATTACCCGACTAAATTAGAGCCGTCCGTCAGCTGTGGTACTTGGCGGAAGATCTTGCTGAGTCGGGGATCGGGGATATGAAAGTCCCACGCACATGGCAGTAGAAATCCCGATATCCCGATACCCGATTTCCCGATATCGGGGGGCATCTTTCAATAGTGGAAGACAGGTGGCAGGCTATACACCAAGGAGCTGACCGTCAACAAGTCAACGGCTATAAGCCATCGGGTTTCGAGGAATCGCAAGTTTATTGGACACAAACATCGTGTCGTCAAGAACACCGAAATCCCGATGGAAAGTTGGACCACGGTCGCACAGGGACAGGCCATATGGACTATGGTCTAGCCGGTAGGGGATAATTTCTAGTAGAAGGAGCTCATCGCATATCGGGATATCGGGGATTCCGGAGGCAAGGAACTCACGCACTTCAAACTCGTGAATCCTGAATCCCCGAAACCCCGATGAAAGGCTATATGGCCACGGGCATGTGGTAACAGTCATTTGGACCAGGGCGTAGTCAAGGGGGCTAGCGCGCAAGGAGCCATCGACAATCGGAGAATTGCGACTCCCGGGCACTTGTGTATCGAGGCATCAAAAACACCAAAATCTCGACAGAGGATCGGCTCGGGTCACATAAGAGGTGGTCATATAGGTGGTAGTATAGCCAGGAGGGCTAGCTCATGTACGAGCTCATCGGAGAATCGACGATCGGGAATTCAAGAGTCAAGAACTCTTGACAGCAGAAATCGTGAAACCCCGATCCCCGATACAGAGTCAGGGATGACCATGGCCAGGTGCTGAAGGCCGTGAAGAGATTGGAAAGGACCTGTGGATCGGGTTATTGCAGCAGTGTTTCCCAAGGGAATTCAAGGAGCCGTTTCGGCTCAGCAGAAAATGATAAGGAAGGTAGGTGAAGCCTCGCGTCACTCATTTATTGTAGAGTATGGAGGTTCTGACCAGAGTGTACCCAGAAGAGTCCCTTTGTACCGATTCTCTGCAGAAGGGTCACACCGAGTCTTCAAATCATCAAGAGAGCCTGAACACTCCAATTCAAACATTAAAGGAGCCTTAGCTACCCCCTGACGCGAGCCATGCTGAATTGAAGAAGCATATGACAGGAGTCCGGAGGACATATTTGATTGAAGAAATGACCCCATTGAAGTCCTGAGATATTGTTGCCAGGCGAACTTTGGCTGAAGTATATGTAGGCATTTTTGCCATTTTGTAATCCATCGATGGTTGAGCAGAGCTCCCGGGTTGTAAAGTTTTAATGAAGCATTGTTGTTCTGGTTATGTATGAATTTTGGAGACTTCTT
>SNQJ01S0042448.1:11890-27033 GCA_010110895.2 Picea sitchensis
TGAAGCCCTGAACCAGGAGGATCCTGCTTTCAGAGTTTTTCCCCTACAAACCGCTGCAAGCCTGATGCCCAGAGCTGTTTTTTCACTTTCTCCTAAGTCTTCCACCTGTTCAACTTTAAATCAACCCACTGGCTGAAGTTAGGATTCCATACCTCCTCTGTTCTTTATGTACCAGACACAGTCCCTGAGTTAGGATGATACCTCCTAGAGCCATTATCTCCATTTGATTACCCTTTATAAACAAATCGTGACATAAAACTGATGTGCATTGGGCTCTGCTCCTGCAAGAAATCCAGTAGTGACTTCTGACGCTAACAGGTCCCTAACACCATATTTGGGAAGAGCATATGAAAATGATTTATGTTCATGAAAACCATGTGTAATAAATAAAGTGAAACATTGATGAGGCCTCTTTTAATTGTATTATCATATCTTATAATAGGATAGAGTGAATTTGCATCTCTTTATTTATCCCATTATTCACCAAGGAAGAGTCACCAAATATATGTAGTCTCATTACTCCTTTATCCATAACTACACTCTATAGAAAAAAAAGTTTCATCCTTTCAATGTAATTTTTTGAATCCAATCCCAATCCAGTTTTGAAACTAATAAAATTCCCATCAATAATGAAAAAAACACTACCAACACTACTAAAATTTGTTTTCATTTCATACCACCATCAAAGAAACACCATGGAGAGGATGTATTCATAAATAACTCACCAACTTCCTTGATTGTCTTGCCTTTATGGTCATTTCACAACCTTGAAAAATACCAAAAACTTGATTGTAAACATGGAAAGAGGGGTGTTGTTTACATTCAAAAATATGATGATTTTGTGACCACCAAATACCCCATAAGATGAAACATTGAACTACTCTAAATTATTTTAGTTCCTTTTAATGAAATGAAGCTTGAATAAATTCCTCGACTTAAGATACCATCTAGGATTTTTTCATTCCAAACAACTTTCCAATATCTTTATTGATATGTTGAGCATATGAGTATTGGATAAGTATGTGAGTAATTGTTTAAACATCCCTCAAACATAACATACAAAATTTGGGGCCCTCTCTTCCTCTCTTTTGTAATCCCTCTCAAGTCAAGAAGAATCTCATCTTTTTAGGATCCTTTATCTCCATATTTTATACCACCAACACATATCTTTTTAACAGACAATATCCATTAATATTTCATATCCATGATTCGAAATACACATTCCTTGGGCTTTATCTTTTCCCATATCAAAGTTTGTTCAACATCTATTATTTAAACATGATTTCTTTTCATCTCATTTAGGGACAACTACTATCTATCTATCCATGTTGCATCTAATTCAATAGATTGAGAAGATTTCAAACCATCTTGCCAAACATTAGTAGCATTAGAATACATGACCTATTGTAAAGTAAAAATACAATTTTCATATAGATGGTTTATAATATTAGGGGTTAGATAAATATAATCCTACAATGATGGGACTTTCCTCCTTCACCACATATTGAAAAAAGTATTTATCCCAAAACCATTTCCTCTCGACGTAAGGCCTATACAAATTCATCATTGTAATTTCCTTCCTTAGACCTTTAAACAATAATTATGAGCATAGACCTAGAACAACGAAAAAAAACCATTAATTTACTCATATATTTAATTCCATCCAGTAATTAATCCTTCAAAATTTCTAGATGCATACACAACTGAAAAATCACATCCCTTAATATAACTTCACAAACTAGCCACTAACTCATCCCCAAACAAAATCTCTTGTAGTTGATCTATAGATGGTGGACCTATGGCCTATCTATTTAATCAATATAAATCTTGTGTATAAATAAATGATCCTCTTTACTACTAATCACCAACAAACATTAACAAAAAAATGGCTTTCTCAATATCAATTATACAACATTTTATAACCTTGCATAGAACCAATTGTAATTTTTTTTATTCTTTCAACTTCACTCTATAAAAGATTTCCAATAAAATTATGGATTCACCCTCTTCCTTTGTGTGAGGGAATTGGAATTCCCATCTCCATGGTTGTAGGTTATTATTACTTAGGTACCATGAAATTATCCAAGGTCATAGAAACCACCAATTTGGTTGTATAAGATGGTGTACTCAACAAGTTTCATACTAGTGACTTAGAAAACCAATAAACAAGATAATGTTGTAGAAAGTGGATAATTATTACTCATGCCAATGGTCAAGAAAACCACAACATAAAGAACACAATTAATTAGTCAACTTTGCAATAAGACAACCAAACGATTTTTCATTTTTGAAGGGAAAAAAACATATTGTTGTAAGTAGGAATTCAATGCATGGAAAGAACTATGGGTTCAGATATGAGTGTATAAAATAGGATTTTGTTTTATGCTAGACATCAAATGAATTGGTGGTTTGGTTTAATCAACAATAGAATAGCGAATTGAGGGAGTGTTGGATTAGTTTTTGTGGCTTACATATTACTAAAAAAAAAAAAAAAACCTAGAACATAAAGCAATCTTACATATACTTGATCACATAGTAATGAATTCACACCATCGACAACATATATTTTTATTTTTTTTAACCAAAAAACCCAAACATGAAAAATAGATTGATTGGGGATTTTATATAGTAGGAAAGTTATTAAAAAAGGGTGATAAATACATATATTTAGTGTATTGTTACTGATTTGAAGGAAATTTCTAGATGTCCATGTCTCAACAACAATCTTCACTAATCATGGGAGAGACTCAATGTCTTCTTCTCCTCTAATCATCAAGTGGACTGCTTCCTTGACATTTCATATATGCTACTATATTTATTCATATCCTCATCTATGTTAACTTCAATTCTTTTCTTAATCATGACCTTAATTTTTAATTGGATTCCTTGGAAGGCCAAGTATCACAATGGTTCATTTCGACTTCCAAGGGAATTTTCAACATTTTCTAAACTTTACCAAAACAACAATTAAACGTTTATTGTAATGTTTACAAAGATATTTGATGAGGATATAATTTAGTTCACACCTCCCAATTTGTAGGATTTTGACCCCCAAAATATTCAACTTTGTTCAATCTTTTTTTCTCTACATTTGCATTTCTACCTCCTCCACTACCACATATCCATCTCTAGAAAATATCCAAGAAAGGGTGACTCTACTATAGGATGGAATATAAGATATGAATAGGTGCTTCCTTTAGCATATTCTTGCTATCCGTATCATAGCTAGAGGTGACATTTGATGTTTCAATAGGTCATTGGACAACCAATTCTCCTTAGGATGCAAGTGAAGCAACTGCTCTTTCCCCTTAACCTCGTCTCTCCAAACTTTATTCTTAGTTGTTGGGTTCTTGGAATGGAGTTTCAAGTGAAGCCTACAACATTTGGCCTCCCAATGTCTAGCCAGTCTATACTACTATCAATATTTTTTGCATTGGTTACTTGGTTTTCTATAGTGCCAACAATTTCTATCCTTATGACCCATTTTCTTACAATAGAAACAAACTAAATATACTATGCCATGCATTTTCAATTTGTAATGATGATTTTCATATTGGCTTCTTGGTCCCCTAATAGTTGGAGTAGATATGGATGGAAAAACCATCTATTTGTTTCCCTCTTCCAAGACTCTACAAATAGATTTAACTGGCTCATTGCACACTCCTTTTCGAGTTTCATTTTCCTCCATGGGAATGACTTATTTTTTGGTTCATCTTGCCTTTATGAAGGTGGTTTGAATTGAAATTTTTTTGTCTTCTTGTCCATTGAATCCTATTCCTTTGTGCTTGATCCTTTATTGAGATACAATGGGGATTAGAATCCCTTTGCCTTCATGAACTTGGAAGAAATACCTTTAGTTTTCTTTTCAAATTCATCATAGGTCTGTTAAGGAAGGTATTGGAAGGTGAATTTACCATGATTGAATACCTCATGGTGTTCAATTCCTAAATGGTGATATAAGGGGATTGTTGGGTCTCTTGGAAATATGTTTGTATCTTCTTCAATGCCTTTTCCTTCACTACAAAATCTCAATATAGATGAGTAGTCACTTTCGTGACCCTCTCCTCTTTCCAATTATCGAGATGAGTTAATTTATCCTCCAATTGCAAGAGTTGTAATAAACTATTTTCTAATTCTTCCTTTGTGGTTGTGAAGGAACCATGATGTTTGTAAAGTTCATTTTTTAGATTGTAGACTTTTTCCACTTAAGATCAACGTTTCTCTTGGATCTACTTGTTGAAGTCTCACAATTCTCTTATCTTCTCCCTCTTCACAGTTTAACCCGTGGAAACTACTACAAGGTCTCTGATGAACCTACTATCATAAATTATTATCCATCAATGATGGGCCTATGGACTTTCCATTTCATCAAAATGGATCCTCTGCAGTCATAAATGATGCTCTCTATTGCTAGTCACCAATAGGCATAAAAAAATAATGTCTCTCTTAGAATAAATCACACAACATTTTTTAACTTTCCACACAACCAATCACATTTTTTTTCATTCTTTTCTTTGGTCAATCCATAACAAATTCCTAGTAAATTTATGGCTTTAGCCTCTTGTTTTGTGTGAATCATCCACTATCAAATTAAATGGTGACAGAGAAACCACCAATTATGTTGTATGACATGGTGTACTCAACAATTTTCACACCATCAAATTAGAAAACCAACAGGCAAGATAATGTTGTAGAATGTGCATGGTGATTAACCACACCCATGGTCATGGAACCCACAATATAAAGTGCCCAATTAATTAACAAAATTACAATATTACAACCAAACAATTTTTCAATGTTGTAGGGAACGTAACATATGTTTGTAAGTAGTCATTCAATGCATGCATTTCATTGTGATTTGAGTTGTGGGTGTATCAAACATGACACAATTGTTTTATGGCATAGGTAAAATGAATTAGTGATTGGTTTTAATAAAAAACATAGTAGAGAATCGAGGGAGTGTTGGAGTAAATTTTTTAGTTTACATAATATTAAAATAACAATTAGAGACTAGAACTAAAAACAAACCTATAGGTACTTGAGCACATAACAATTAATTCACACAATATACAACACAGTTGATATTTTTAATACCCTAGAAGCCAAATGGGAAAATCGAACTGATAGAGGATTTTATTAAGAAAAAAATTAATTACAGAAGGGTTGGCTATACAAATATTTAGTGTCTTATTACTTACTGGTAGAAAGTTTGCAGATGGAAATGGATCAACAATAATATTCACTCATCAAGGGATAAACTCAATGCATTCTTCTACTCCAATAATCAAATAAAATTATTCCTTGATCTCTCATATCTACTATCACCCTTCTTCATTTCCTCCTTTATGCTCCCATCAATGATCTTCTTCATTTCCTCATCTATGTTCCCATCAATGATCTTCTTTATTTCATCCTCTATGGTCCCTTCAACGATGGTCTCTGAAGGTGTGTTAGTGTTTGGTACAAGGGTCTTACTATTATCAAACAATTTTCATTTATTGATATATTGTATATCTCATTCTATACTTGTGCAATGCATAACTTATTTTAAAATATTTAAGGAAACAAAAGTTACTACATAAATAAAAGAGCTGTATATTCAATCAATTTTTTTTTATCTCGGTTGGTTTGGAGGAATGATTGTTATCCTCCCCACTCAAGTTCAATTCCCACAAATGACATGTTGAGTTCATAATGAGTATATTGTTGTAATGGCTTCAAGAACTATTTTTGACCGAATTTATGCCTTGAATATTCTAGGGTTTACCCTAGGTACCATCCTCAAAATGAGGTAAAGTACTCTAGTGATTTCCCCAGGATTTATAATTGGAAAAAGACGAAGATGTATCTATTTTAAGATTCTAATATATGTCAAGAAAACAATATAATAAAAAAAGTAAACAATATTTTGAAAAAAAGATATATATTTTGAATCTATATATTCGACTCTATATGTGTCTGTAGTTTCACTAACAATGGTTTTTTGTGGCCTATAGAAAAATAACATAAAAAATAGAGATATTGAGAGGTGTTCAAAAAAATGGATGTTTTAATGTATTTTCAATCCAAACCACCAAGTTTGTCACCTTGGAACGAAACCTAAGGAAACCAAATAAGAAAACACATACACTAGAGTTGTCACTCCTGCTCGAGAAAAATTTGAAATTAAACAAATGTGCATGTGCTCTAGGAACATGTGCATGCATGTTTCTAGAGAATGTGAACATTCCTATTGTGCATGCGAGTTCTTAGAGTAATCATGAATTCCTACTAATACAACATCGTTGTGAAGAAACAACGTCTGACCCCCCAAAAACATTTGTTCTGGGGCTCTCGCTCTAGAACCTCGAATAAGAGGGGCGTCATCGACCCCCTTGAATCCCAGGACACAATGAAAAATTAATGTGTATTGTTTTCAATACCCTAGGACACATACCAACTATTTGAATCCACTTAGTAGCACTAAAATTCCCAACCATAGGACAACACCATGAAAAACACCTTCAACTCATGCATTCAATTCCACAAACAACACCTTCAACTCACATGAAATATTCAACCACGAGCAACATATTGAGGACACAAACATTATATTACAAGTGTATCATTTACCTCTTAGTGTGCATATTATTACCCTTAGGTTTTATGGATAAGTAGGTATCTGTATGAAGACTTGGACCAAGGTCAAGTAATGGCCTACAAAAGTATCTTGTAGAGCTCCAGAACCACCAATGAGTCCTCAAAACACCAAAAATTGTCTCTTTATAGGATATTTTCCCTCTGGTTTGGAATATGGAAACCATTAAAAGGTTTCAAGCAACAAGTATGGGTCATGGGCCATTAGACGTGGTCAAGGGAGGAAAATCGAGCATTAGGAGACAAATGAATCTTCAAGGAATCTAAATCCAAGAACAATGGTTTTCACCACCTCAGATAATTTCTTGAGAGTATCATATCCCTCCTAGTTTGGTTATGGGAACCATTAGAAGGTTTTGAGATATAGGTATAATTATAATTTATTTTACCATGGTAGGGTGAGGAAACTCACGCCTCAAGAGATAAAGGAAGCTTCTAAGGATTAATGGACATGAAAAAGGACTTGAACCACCACATAATACTTTTATATGGGACATTTTTCCTTTAAGAGGTAATTTGGGATTTATGATCAGGATTTTAGTAAGTTATGTTTGTGTCATGATGCATTAAACATTGTTAGGGGAGGAAACCCTAGCCTTAGTCCCTAAAAAATTGTTTTAGGAATATAAGGACAATAATCTCACCTAAAGGATGGGTCTCAAGTCCTTGGACATGTTGAGGGGAGGAAATATGATCCTTATTCCCTAAAGGAATATTCTATCCATATAGTTCCAAGAAGGATACCTTGAAAAACCACACATAGACTCCTAGGGTATCCTTGGCCTATGATTGGGGATGTTGGGGACCCTAGGTAGTTTTGATCAGTATTATGTGTCTTAGGGCCCTAGAAATGATATAGGGAAGAAGAGCATGGCTTCAGTATTAAATAAATATTTGAGGCATCCTAAACCATGAACAATTCCTTGAAGCACCATGCATGACCTATTGAGGGTATCAATGACCTATAAGAAAGGAAGTTATTTTCCTCAAAAGGTTTTTAATATTAAGTATGGGTATCAAGACCTCAATATGGTTGATGGTTGAAACCCAAGACTTAGTCAAAGTACAAATATTATAGGTATCCAGGGACAAACATGATGCTTCAAACCCCCACATTTCACTTCTTAAACTTTTAGGTAGATAATATGGGTTCAAGTGTCATGACTGACACCTAAAACCACCATAGATGATCCCTCAACAAGATATTTGGCCTTCAAGTTGGTATATGGATATCGTTAGGATATTTTGAGAACTAGGTGTGGGTCTTGGGTACTTGGAGATGATTGAGAGAGGAAAACCAAGCCTTAGGTCCTAAATGAATCTTGTATGAATCTAGAGATAATAGCAACTTGTTGAATGATGACAAAGGAACTTTCCATGGTATCCTTGTTATTTATATGGGGATAGTCATCATTATGAGGCTTCGAACTATTAAGTATGAGGTTATAGACCTTGGATATGGTCATGGGAAAAAACCTCAAAATTAGGCCCTAAAGGAAGCTTCTAGTATTCTTGGGCCAACAATGATACCTTGAATAACCACAAATGACCTCTCAATCGTTCTGTGCTTATAACTAGGAATATAGGCACCGTTAGCATGTTTTATCACTCGGTATGGTTATCGAGGCCTTGAATATGGTTAGGGGAGGAAACATGAATCTTAAGCCTTAATAGAAGCTTCTATCCATCTAGGTCCAAGAAGGATTCCTTGAGAAACCAGACATGGCTATCCTTTCCCTATGATTGAGGATGTCGGTGCCACTAGGTGGTTTTGAGAAATACATATGTGTCCCAAGTCTGTATAAATGATATATGGAAGAAGGCCATGACTTAGTTCCTAAAGAAAGGTTAGAGACATCCAAATCCATGAACATTTTATTGGATAACGAGGCATGACCTCTAGAGGGTATCCTTGGTCTTTAAGAAAGGACAATAGTGCTCTTGCAAGTGTTTGAGAATTATCTATGTATCTCAAGGAATTGACATGGTCAAGGGGGGAATCTAAGATTTATTTGAAGTATAAATTTCTTAGGCATACAGAGACAAGAAAAAAATCTCAAAAAACCACACCAAACCTCTCAAGTGCTTAGGAATATTCTAGGGCTCAACGGTCATGAATGACACCTAAAAAAACCATATATGATCTATCGCTGAGATCTTTCACCTTCAAGCGGGGATATGGGAATTGATAGAAGATTTTGGGAACTAGGTATGGGTATTGGATACTTCAACATGATTGAGAGAGGAAACCAAAGCATTCATTCCTAAAGGAAGATTCTATGAATATAGGGCCAAAAACGACATGTTGAAGAACCAAAAAGGACCTTTCCAGGGTATCCTTAGTGTTGGATAGGGATAGTTAGAATTATGTGGTTTTGAAAATTAAGTATGGGGCTATGGACCGTAGAAATGGTTAGGTGAAAAAACCCAAGAGATAATCCATAAAGGAAGATTGTAGGATTATGGGGCCAATAATGACACCTTGAACAACTTCAAATGACCTCTCGAGGGAATCCTTTTCTTCTAACTACGTATATAGGTAACATTTACATTTTTTAGCAATAGGTATGGGCTTAGGGCCTTGAACATGGTGAGAAGAGGAAATTTCAACCTTAGGCAGTAACCAAATCTTCTAGCCATCCATGGCCAATAAAGGATGTTGTAAATAACCACACATGGCCTCTTAAGGGTATCATTGGCCTATGATTTGGGATGCTAGTGCCACTAAGTGGTTTTTAGCAGTAGGTATGTGTCCTAAGGACCTATAAATTATCTAGGGAATAAGTCCATGTATTATTTCCTAAATATATATTAGAAACATCCAAGGCAATGAACATTTCTTCAAAGAAAAACACATGACCTATAGAGGCTATCCTTGGCATCTAAGAAAATATGTTAGTGCCCTCACAAGGTTTTGAGCATTATCTATGGATATCAAGGCCTTGACATGGTTGAGGGGGGTAATCCAAGACTTAGCTGAAGTAAAAATATCATAGGAATCTAAGGACAAACACGACGTCTCAAACAACCATGCCCAACCTCTCAATATTTTAGTTAGGTTTTGGGGATCAAGGGTCATGCATGACACCTCAAAATACCATAGATTACCTTTTGAGGGGATATTTCACATTCAAGTGGGGATATGTGCAACATATCCACTATAATATCTAGTTTAATTCATGCATAATGTTGATATGAATGTGGTTATGGCCAAGCGATGCAATATGAAAATGTATTTTCTATATTTAAATAAATAAAATGTGATACCAAGTGCTAAGAATATGGAAAGATATGAGGGCTATGTTTTCCACAAGAGAAGATAGTTTCTAAGAGGTGTCCAAGGGGGAAAATAATTATTGATATTAATTTGACCCATATTTTCTAAATTTTATTATCATTGGAGATAACCTCTAAATCTATGTTGAGTGTATGAGAACCCAGACATTAAACTCATGTAAGAGGGTGGGTGTGAGAGTCACACCCCATAGTTATTGGAGAGCATGGGGTTGAAGTACAATCAACATTGGGCGGAGTGAGAAGTCAATTGTATTTTTAAAACAAAGGAAATTTGTATGGGCAGTTACATGAGTTTTTGTACACATTGAATTTTACATAAACAATAAGAAGAGAGTAGAGAAAATACCATTGAAGATAGAGAAAGAAGGATGACCAAATTTTGGATCATGCTGTAGCATTTTTGAGTTCTTTGGAGTTGTATATTGAAGAGCCAGGTTGTTAGGCCTGAAGAGTGAACTCTTGTGTGAGTTTCACTCTAAAAATAAGTGTTTGTTATTTTTGCTGGTAGTTTTGTTGGCAATGAGTTCCCTTCAGTTTCCAGTAGAAAGATTCCTAGTTACCTGTGCTAGAGAGACCATGATAAATGAATGTTAGGATTGATGTACTGAGAATAGTGAAGGGGTACATTTATTGGGTTGGGAAGGTAAAGAGGAAGAGATCTGTAGGAAATTAGGGATATTTGTAGGAGAATACCAATGGGTTGTGATATATCGAGCCGTGAGTGGACTCTGAGAGACCCTTTTATTATGGACTCCTAGCCCCAACTTGAGGGGTATTTGTTGTTGAGATTTAGAACAACGATTCTATGGTTAGGTGGAACATATTTCACATGTAGTTGGTTGCCCAATTGTTTTAAAAGATAAATGTTTATCTATTTCCTGAGTTATTTACGAGTTTAACTTTTGTGCGTTTTACTCTATGCATGAGAATGAATTCTTTATTGTTATGGTGAATTTATTAGTTTCATTTACTTGTTTGACTATTATGGACAATTTCACGAGATTGAATTTCATGTTGTTCATAATTCTATGATTAATGGTATGTGATAATTTGTTTTAGTAAGTAACGATGACTTATTCCAACACGATGCTCAAATCGTTCTGCATGCTGTAAATAATTATCATGCACAGTAAAAGCGTGTTGTGTGTGCATTGAGAATAGTTGTCATGCACATGACAAAGGATTTTGTTTGTGTGGTTTGAATCGGTGAGGACACAACCTGAATGTTTGTTTGGAATGTTGTAGATGCATTTATTTATATGGTATCAGAAAATAGTTAAATTTGTGTATAATCCATAACTGATAAGCTACAAGAATTTAGTTAGAAGAAAAGTTTCATATTTACGTGTATTTTCCACAATTAATGTTCTTCGGTTAAGATGGGGGATGTTACATAATGGTATTAACGATTTTTGGTCCAACACCAGACTTGTATGGGTCAAAGATCAACATGAAGTTGGTAAATTTATCATCTCAACATGGAGTTGTGCCAAATTTGGGGATAACGAAAAAAATATGAGTGAAGTTCCTAGTGTTAGTAACAATTGTGGTATCAGGATTTTAAAGGGAGAAACGGCCGAGACCTTTCGAGCCTCGAAAGACCAATGGAATCCTAGTCGTTGATTTTGGCAGGATGCGTGTCAGACATCAGAAGGAGAGTCAGGATTTCAGTCCATCGGAGGATCGGAGTTTCTAAAGGCAGAGAACTCTTACATGAGTAAATCACAATGCGCGATTACCTGACTAAATTAGAGCCATCCGTCAGCTGTGGTACGTGGCGGAAGATCCTGCAGAGTCGGGGATCGGGGATATGAAAGTCCCGCGCACATGGCAGCAGAAATCTCGATATCCCGATACCCGATTTCCCGATATCGGGGGGCAACTTTCAATAGTGGAAGATAGGTGGCAGGCTATACACCAAGGAGCTGACCGTCAACAAGTCAACGGCTATAAGCCATCGGGTTTTGGGGAATCACAAGTTTATTGGACACAAACATCATGTCATCAAGAACATCGAAATCCCAATGGACAGTTGGACCACGGTCGCACAGGGACAGGCCATATGGACTATGGTCTAGCCGGTAGGGGCTAATTCCTAGGAGAAGGAGCTCATCGCATATCGGGATATCGGGGATTCCGGAGGCAAGGAACTCGCGCACTTCAAACTCGTGAATCCTGAATCCCCGAAACCCCGATGAAAGGCTATACGGCTGCAGGCATGTGGTAACAGTCATTTGGACTAGGGCGTAGTCAAGGGGGCTAGCGCGCAAGGAGCCATCGACAATCGAAGAATTGTGACTCCCGGGCACTTGTGTATCGAGGCATCAAAAATGCCAAAATCCCGACAGAGGATCGGCTCGGGTCACATAAGAGGTGGTCATATAGGTGGTAGTATAACCAGGAGGGCTATTTCATGTACGAGCTCATCGGAGAATCGGCGATAGGGAATTCAAGAGTCAAGAACTCTTGACAGCAAAAATTGCGAAACCCCGATCCCTGATACAGAGTCAGGGACGACCATGTCCAGGTGTTGAAGGTCGTGAAGAGATTGGAAAGGACCTGTGGATCGGGTTATTGCAGCAGTGTTTCCCAAGGGAATTCAAGGAGCCGTTTTGGCTCAACAGAAAATGATAAGGAAGGTAGGTGAAGCCTCACGTCACTCATTTATTGCAGAGTATGGAGGTTCTGGCCAGAGTGTACCCAAGAGAGTCCCTTTGTACTGATTCTCTGCAGAAGGGTCACATCGAGTCTTCAAATCGTCAAGAGAGCCTGAACACGCCAATTCAAACATTAAAGGAGGCTCAGCTACCCCCTGGCACGAGCCATGTTGAATTGAAGAAGCATATGACAGGAGTCTGGAGGACAGATTTGATTGAAGAAACGACCCCATTGAAGTCTTGAGATACTGTTGCCAGGCGAACTTTGGCTGAAGTATATGTAGGCATTTTTGCCATTTTGTAATCCATCGATGGTTGAGCAGAGCTCCCGGGTTGTAAAGTTTTAATGAAGCATTGTTGTTCTGGTTATGTATGAATTTTGGAGACTTCTTGCCTTATGAATGCCAGTTTCTATCATGTCTTTGTTTACACTATGTTAGAGCAGCTCGGAATTGGAGGATCCAGTCGAGCTGTAACTATTATAGGATGATGTTGTAATGGATCAATGTAATAGTTACAGAGCCTCTAATCAGTCCTTGTGATTTATTTAATGCTGAACGACTTGGAATTGGAGGATCCAGTCAAGTCCCCTTTCAGCTTCTTGAAGCCCTGAACCAGGAGGATCCTGCTTTCAGAGTTTTTCCCCTACAAACCGCTGCAAGCCTGATGCCCAGAGCTGTTTGTTCACTTTCTCCTAAGTATTCCACCTGTTCAACTTTAAATCAACCCACTGGCTGAAGTTAGGGTTCCAGACCTCCTCTGTTCTTTATATACCAGACTCAGTCCCTGAGTTAGAGTGATACATCCTAGAGCCATTATCTCCATTTGATCACCCTTTATAAACAAATCGTGACATAAAAATGATGGGCGTTGGGCTCTGCTCCTGCAAGCAATCCAGGAGCGACTTCTGACGCTAACATTTCTGGCGCCATTGGCGGGGACGAAATTGAAGATTTTCCCTGGGTAGAACGACATTGAGTCTCTGAATCCAAAGGTGCATAGGATCATCAGAGCCTTTAGATTGCTAATTTTTCACCTGGTGTCTCCATTGTGACAATTCCGCTGGGGAGAACCTGCTCTGTTAATTGTGGCTTTCAGAGGCAGGCATACGTGGTATCACCCACAGCTGCCTCTAGCTACACCTGAAACAGATCCAGAGGCGGTGCTCAGAAAGGGAAAGGCCTCCGAAGAAGAAACGTCCATCACCGAACTAGGTAATCCACCATATCCTTCTGTTGGAGCTCCTTTTTCTCCTCCTCAGATTTTTGACAGGCCTGTCTCTGCAGTTTCCCATTTCTTAAATTTTGGGAGTGTTCCTATTGAGTTTTCCCCTCTCGGTATGGGATCAGAGGAACAATATTTTGTCACTCCCCTCTCTCCTAAAGCTGCGCCTTGGCATAGACCCGTGACCTTAGACGATTTCCCTACTCCTGTTCAAGGAGGAGCGCCTGCTGACTGGAGATCGGTAGCCTGTTCTCTGAATCACCTCTTGTTTCCCACCCCGCTTCGAGATTTATCCTCAGTAACCCCTTTGTGAACTCCTTCTCCTCCAAGTTCTCCTACACCTAACATCCCTATGGCTGGTTCTAATCCCCCTCTCAACATAATGGATGTTATAGTCGCTGCCAGATACGCTCCCTTAGTTCTTCCCCATCCTATGAATCCCCTCCCTGCTGGAGATTACCTGAAATACATGCCCAAGTTCACTGGGGAAGGAGACTTAACTGCTGAAGAGCACCTAGCTGATTTCTACAGTTATGCAGACAACCTTAATATTGAAAACGAGGATGTCTGGATGAGAGTTTTCGTCCAGAGCCTGGATGGTAAAGTGAGGAAGTGGTTTAGAGGATTGGCCCCAGGATCTAGTGCTGGGATTGAGGCTCTGGATAGTTCTTTCCTGAGGCAGTGGGGAGATAGGAAGGACTTCATGTATTACATGACAGAATTCGGGTCTTTGAAAAAGATGGAAGGAGAGTCGGTCTCTGACTTCTCCGAAAGATTTAACAATATGTATAACAAGATCCCTGCAGAGATAAAGCCCTCAGAAGCCTCTGCCCAAATTTCCTATGCTGGTGCATTTGACCCTGATTTCTTCCTTTTGCTGAGAGAAAGAAGAGCCACCTCTTTAGCCCAAATGCAATATGCGGCCATAGAAGTGGAATCCAATGTATTAGCAACTGACAGACTGAGAAACAAGGCCAATGCAGACAGAAGAAAAGGAAGGTCAGAAGCCTCAACTTCTGGATCATTGGCGCCTCACCCTCAAGTGGATGAACTGACCAAGATGGTGAAGTCTCTGTCTGCAGAGATGGAGAGGATGAGGATGGAAGGGAGGCAAGCGTATAAAGGCCCTCAGATCGCTGAAAACAAGGGAGGTCTCAGGAGGCCAAATAATTTTACTCCCCCGAATGTGCAGAAAGAGAAGGGAAGAGACAGAGAAGACCAGAAGATTCAGGCCCCTTTTCAAAACAATTTTGTGACCGAGGGGGGAGAAAGAGAATCGGAGGAGCTTGATCCTAAAATCCACTGCATTGGAGACACTCCTCCTTTTCC
>SNQJ01S0042448.1:33475-61529 GCA_010110895.2 Picea sitchensis
CCATTATCTCCATTTGATCACCCTTTATAAACAAATCGTGACATAAAACTGATGGGCGTTGGGCTCTGCTCCTGCAAGCAATCCAGGAGTGACTTCTGACGCTAACACCTAGGTTTCTAAGAAAAACTCAAGTTAGAATTGCACTCAGAATGTTTACTACTTAAGGGTCATTTAGAATTCCAGGTGACTAAATTTGTATTATACAAGCAAGTCAGGAATTTTAATGATGCTTTCAATCGTATGCAGTGTGCACACCAAATGTTGGCACTGTGCAATGAATAATTGTTGGTGTGTGGCGTAAAAATAATTGTGTGCACTAGATATTGGTGCTCGACATAAAATTTGCATGCACTAGATATTGGTGCACATTATAAAAATTTGCACGCACTAGATATTGGTGCACGGTATAAAAATTTGTGAACACTAAATATTGGTGCATGGTATAAAAAAATGTGTGCACTAAATATTGGTGCACGGTATAAAAATCATGTGCATTGGATATTGGTGCGCAGTGCACACTGAATATTGGTGTGTGGTATAAAACGTTATGTAAATGGGATGTTGGTGCATGGTATAAAACGTTGCATGCACTAGATATTGGTGTGCGGTATAAAAAATCACACGCACTGAATATTTTTGTGTGGTGCACACTAAATATTGGTGCATGATACAAAACTTTGCGCACATAGGATGTCGATTTGTGGCATAAAAATTTGTGTGCATAGGATATTGGTGCACAGTATAAAAATTTGAGCGCATTTAATATTGGTGCACGGTATAGAAGTTGTTCTCACTGAATATTGGTGTTGCGCATGTTGAATATAGATGCATAATTTAGAATGGATGTGCGCGAGATTCAAAAAGGATGAAGAGAGGAAGGATACCGCACAAGAAAAAATGTTTTATAGTATAAACAAAAAAATAAAGTCACGAGCCAAAATAATATTTTGGAAATAAATGAATCATATTAATTCTGATTGCGATGAAATGTTTTTGTTTTTTCTATAGAGTTGAGGTCTTCAAAAGTGCCATATAGGGCCACTGGCCAATTATGCTCTGATTTTCTAGAAAATCAAAATTTCATGTTTTTAAAGATTAGGGTCAAACTCAATGGAAGGAGAAAAGTTACTATTTAAACTTGTACAGAGTGTGAGAAATGCATACGTGAAAATACTATGAGAAGGAATTGGTTGGATTCAAAGGGGTGTGGAATGGGGATGCTAAAACATGCGAAAATCCATTATTTTGGGCCACTTTTGGGGGGTTTGGGGATTTTCTAAGAAAAAAGGGTTCGAAGATGGAGAATATGGAAAACTTTGTTTACTTGAAATTTTGTATGCTCATCAAGCAAGAAAAAATCATTTTAGTTAAACTTTTTTTAAAGTGCGCAGTTTGTGGGATATCGAGTTTGGATAACAATTTTAAGTATGGAAAAAGGGATGAAAAAAAGGACGAGAGAACTAGATTGAAAGTATGAGAGTTGTTTTGAATTTACTATCATCATTATTATTGATGTCTCATAAAAAAAATTCTCTAGTTCTTGACATATTTACTTATACAAGCAACAAAAGTTGGTGTCTAGGATTAACTGCACTAGAATGAAAAGTGTGTAGAAGGGGTGAATTAACAATATTCAGATGACCATTATTTTTTTCTCAGAAATCTGAATTGAGAAAGAAAGGATTTGTTGGAAACATATCGCAGAAAAGGATCCATATATCAACCCATAAAATTTATCTAGACAATTTAGGTTATAGCCAAGACAAAAGAAGATGACTAGTGGCACTAGAAAGCATAAAAAATTATGAATTATTTCCAAAAGTGCATAAATATTTTATCTAACAAAAAATTGTTTGCATGCACATTTTCTTGTATAATTTATAGGTACAGGAGGGAAGTTTTTTTCCTGTATGTGAACTACAACCATGGAAGATTCGCAAGGCTCCTACAATCATAAACATGAATTCATTGGGCTACATGGAAACATGGGAAATGCTAAGATGAAGTATAATAGAATAAGAGGAAAGAATGAGTGTGTAACTATGAGAAGTATACAGAGAGAGGTGAGGAGATATAGGGACGATAATGAAAATATTATTAAATATCAAGAATAGATACCATAGAGCTTGAACATGCTGAAGAGACAAGCCAATAAAGACCCTGGCACAAAGAAAGAATCTAGTTCTAGACAAGTGACAACATCTATATCCCATAGTAGAAGGGATGACGATGAGGATGGGAATGAGATGAAGTCAAGGAGTGTAGGCATAAACCATCATTGCCCATGGAAATACAATAAGAGAGATCATGCAAGTTTAGGGCTAGGGAGTATCCCAATTGTGTCTCATGTCAGGAGACAAAGGAGAAAGCATGAGGGAGACATCTTGCAAGGTGAAATTAGGAAAATCAGGCCACTAAACTTCAATGGTGAGCACATGAATGGAGAAGAGGTTGAGGCCTGGATGTTGGAAATGAAAAAATATTTCCAACTGTAAGATTATCCCTCCAAGGTAGAAAAAAGAATTTCAACATACCACTTTGAAGGAAAGGTAGCCAGGTAGTGAGATCAACTTAAGAAACCAAAACACCCTGATAAGAGGAAGTACCCATTGCGATAGTTCAAAGGATATTTCCAGGTGTTGACGAGCAAAAATGAACGCTCGACAACTAGAAGAATGGATCCATTCTAGGTTTGTCTAAATAACCCAAGCCGTTTGGGATGATCCACCCCGATGGGTTTAGCAGCTCTGTTGGCCGATCTAAGTCCTAGGAAAATGAAAGAAAACTAACTAAAGGAACTAATCTAAATGAGAACGACAATTAAAGCAAACTAATAGACAAATATGAAATAAATATATACAATTTACTATCTAATATTATACTATAATAATTCTATGAAATCAAAGGTTCAGCTATCAACAAAATTAAATATTAATCACAAATGTACAATATTTACAGATTACAGATTTTAAATGAAAACCTGCTAAAATCATTTGTGAGCTATCCTATGACAGCAAAACTATTGTTTTTTGATTTTTATAATTTTATGAGAAAGAAATAAAATGAAAACTATCTAAGATGAGCAATTAAAATAATAATCCTAAATATAAATATGAACTATATATATCTATCTAAACTGCTTAAATAACGTTAATAGACTAACCTATAATAACGCTTCTGAATTTGTCCCGTGCAAAGTATCTGATTCAGTTGTTCGATGGGAGGAAACCTGCACCAGATTTTCCACAAGCTTCCTGTAAATAGAAAGTAGAAGTGCTCTTTTGAATATCAATGACAGAAGAAACAAGACATAAAACGACAGTAATCTTATAATTTACAAACCATCACAATTAGATAAACCCGTATGTGAAGATTTGTACAAAATGATTCATTTAACGAAGAAGATAAACCTTTATCCATTAAATTGAAACAGAGTAATTGCTGTATTAAAACTGAGATACATAAGACATGGACATAATTTAAATCACAATGCATTAAACTGTAATAAGTCTTGATATCTAAAGTAGTCAATGACTTAATCACAAATTAAAATGCACAAAAACTGAATGAAACTATGATAAATTGAAAGCTAAAGCTGTTACAAAATATCCACTTCCATTCGAGTTTGTATCATCATAAATCCATAGTCTTGTTCTCCCAACAGTCGATGGATTCATTACAAAAAAATAACAAGTATTTAAAGGCCAAAGGGTAAAAAATCCCTGTGGGAATTATCAAACACTGTTTACAAAAAATCTGGGAATAATCTCCCAAGTATCTATTCCTGACTAAAACTAACAACCTAAAACAAAACTATATAAAAAAAGCATGCTCTAAACTGCCACAGCATGTCCAATTTGCCATTGAAATTCGTAGGTACCTGAAGGTGGACAAAAATAGACAAGTTTAGATAATGTTTTATTGGTAAAATTAACAAAAATCTAAATTTGAAGACTAGCTACAGAATCTCATGATTCTGTAGCTGGTCTAATTTCAAAACATAATCATTTTTAATCAATCCAAAAATAATAGAAATATATTGGACCTATTAAACAAATATTTAATTACTGATTGAAAACAAAACAAATTGTTCATGCCAGAAGTGACCAAATCTTTATGCCAATTTGAAACAGACAGAAATCGTGTTTAATTAACCAAATGGTAACATGGATATATACAATCTGTCAAACACTTTTTTATTACCAATTCAGAGCAGACATAGTCGTTTTGATAATTCAAAACTAAAGAAATCATTATTGAATCAATCTCAATCGAAACAGACTATAACCGATCAAGCAAATCTTTCATATTCATTCAATACAAACAGAATAGTTTATGTTGACTCAGAACGTAACAAAATCATTGTTGAATCAAAACAAAACTAAGAGGATTGTTTTTTTAAACTAATAGAACTATATCAAATCAGTCTTCAACGCATATACAAATAATTATGCTAATTCAAGACACGCAGCATCGTTTCAGAATCAAAACAAAAGAAATGAATCGAACTAACTTAGGGCCGACACAGTCATTATGCTAATGCAAAATCATATCAATCAACACATAGTTGTGTCCAAGTTTAGCAAAAAAATATTCTATACAGATCGAATGCAATCATAATCCAAAATGAAAATAATCATTCAAAACAAAACATAATCGTTTCTTGAATCTATTCGAACAGAACTAAATGAAAGCAAACCCAATCGGTCATACTAATTCAAACCAACTCATAAAACAAAATCGATGTTGAAATACATACCTGGGCAGTAGGAAAATGATTTGATCATGATAAGTTTGAATTGACAAAGGCCGTTACTGCCTCGACATTTCTGAAGACAATTGAACCAGTGTTTTTTTGTTTCTTCTCGTTGGCTTGTAGCCTGCCATTCTCCTTTGACAGCACTGTAACTCATTCCTCTAATGATTTAATCTTAGATTGCAACAGGGGAACATCCATGTAGTAACGTTCAAGCTAGGAATTGCATTGAGTACATGGTGATTGATCAGGCTTTGGCATCACATGCGAGGGTTCTTTCAAGTTACCAGGGGTGTCACTGTGAAGCTTAATTCCCGGGAATTTAGGGTCATTCTTGAGGCACGGAAGTAAGTTGGAAAAATAGTCACAGGGTTCCATAGAGCAAAGGCCATGAGATTAAGGGTATTCCTTGTCTAGGAAATGTTCAATCTCAGAGTCTCAATCCTCTCTCAAGACGATAGGCTTTTGGTCAGTGCTCTGTTTGGGTTTGTTCCGAGCGCATCTCGATATCCATCGTGCATTTTTCTTTCCCTTACTGTTGACACCAGTATCACCTTTGCCTTTATTCCTTACATGACTCTTGATGGCCTTAGTATTGTCTTTGGCACACAGGTCGGCCATGGTATCAGGTAGGTCAATGTTGGGGCAATTCGAGGGTTTGACAGGGGGTAGAAATGTAGGAGATGGCACGGCTGGCCCAACCAGGGTTTCAGTGACCACAAGCTTGTCTACCTGAACACACTCGAGAGAGGCAAAGCCATTCCTTGATAGGAAGGCTTGCCAACAGTCACCAATAAGCTTCAAATGGTGAACGATAATGACTTTGATCAAGCAGTGATGGAAAAGGTTGCTATTAGCCTTCTCACACTTAAATCATTTGGACATTTTGTAAAAACTGCACAGGAGATAGTGCGGCATGTTCAGAGGGTAGTCTATAAAATTCATAAATAACCGAAGATGATATAGAAATACCAAACCATAATGACCTTCGCAAGTCACAAACTTCTTAACAATTGCCAATAGATCATGTCACCTGGGTTTGAGGGCAGCTACAGGCATACCTCTATCACAACTAACGATCTTTATCAATGTGAATAGGAGCTACCATGACACCTCATCCACTTTGGAGTTCTTAAACCACCTTTTCCCTGTAGTTGGTAAGCCTGTAGCCGAGTTGAGGAATTCCTCATTTAGCTCAAGTTGGATATCTTCGACCTTAGCCCTGCATCCATCAAACATGAGGGCGAACTGTCGGGCTATTGAAAGGTTGAAACCCTCAAATCTTTGGATAAGCACCAACCAGCCGCTATTTTCCAAATCCTCATGAGTATTGTCGAATAGCAGGAGTGTTTGGCTGCCATTAGGCTCTATGCGCACTACAGGTACCATAGAGGAGGTCACATAGTGGGCAGGGTAAACGAACAGGGGTTTGGACAGGGTATACACAGGATCGAATTCTCAGAGATTTCCCCAAAACCAATAGCGGTAACCTAGGATAGAAGGCAGGCATTAATGCCTGAGTGTGCGAAGGTGGTGGAATGAAATAAACCCATTCAAAACAATCATATCCAAATGTATAATCGACGGTGCATATGGTGATTCAAATCACTATTGGTATATGTTAAAAACAATGCCATTCAAACTATGGTAAGTTGACCCAAATATTTGTGCAAGCAATAGTGTTTGCATGGTTTAAAACCAAAATAATGTTCTGAATATAGCACCAAGGATTCAATCATAAAACGTATGCTTTGTATGCAACCATTGCACTAAGGGTCTAATCACCATGTTTATGAAACCATTGAATTCAATCAAAAGCAATAGAACATCAAACCAGCATTGAATAAAAGATTCGATCATAATCATTCGAATACCATCACAATCTTATAAAAATGAAGTTATATTAACAACAAAAAAAATGACAAATGAGTAAAGGTTTTGGTGTCTTGCCAACTGTGTGACCATAATTGAATTAGAGATGCAATGAACACATAGAAAAGAGTGACCATAATAATCCAGTGGCAATTTTAATACTATTGACACATCTTTGAACCAAGGTTTTCACGCTTGCAGTTGTGAAAACGAGAGCGAAAGGCAGGTATGCAAATGCGCAAAATAATAGTGTTGTTTCATTCAAAAGATTGTGATTAGAATCAAGGGTTCCAAAAAACATGGGTAGGAAGCTTATAAAGATAGGATAAAAATGAGAAATGGTTGCCAACAATGGAGACACAGTGGTAGAAGCAGTTATCTCTGCCAAAAGAACAAATTCAGATTATGATAATGAGAATAATTTTAACATCATCAGTAATCAAATATTCCAGTAGTGTTTAAAGGATGAAAAATGATGGCAGTCTTAAGACAAGCGAGCCATGATATTAAAGATAAAATCTCCAATACTGTTGACAGGGCCACTGCTGCCAACAGGCGTTCATAGCCTTGACAGGGTTGCCATTTAACCCACTCTGATATCGGTATCCTGCCAAGAAGTTCCAACTCAGAATAAAGGATGTTTTCAGGTCAAGAGATTTCATACTTACTAATTTTCATATACCCGACATTGCTTCGCTGCCAGTGGGCCTGTTCAGTACCCCGAAAAAGTTGTCTTGGCGTCATGCATGCATTTACTCGATGCTAGCAGACTTGTTCAGCATCCCGGCGGGTTTACAAGAAATTCCCACAACTCTTTTATGATTTAATTTTTTAAAGATATATAATTGAGCGGGGTGACACTGAAAATTATTTTATTTTGACATATTTTTTTACAGACCTCAACAAATTTTTTTTTTATTTTTTTTTAAAACAGTCCTTCATTAAGATCCAGAGATGGTTTATTTACAGAACCAACCTTCTAAGGTAGGGAGACATCTTCTGAGTCATTCCCTTAAGGGACAGGGACAACCTAAGAAGATAATGGATGATCATGACAGGCTTCACTCATAGATCGAAATGAGTTAACTTCTTTCAAGCAACAGTCTTTTCAACACAAATGTAAATTTCAGAAGTATATTATGATTGATGTTTAGACAATTTTTCAGTAGTCATTTTAGTGAAAGAATTTTCTGTTTTCTTTGTATGAACAGTTCCAAAATTCAGGTATCTGTATTTTCAAAAGAAAAAACTGATAAGTACAAGGGAAAAAATCAAAACCAAAACAGTAAAAGAAAAGCAAACAAAAGAACAATATTTACATAGTATATAAAGGGTTTTCATCAAGCGAAATATCTTTTCAGAGCTTGGCCATTCACCAGATAGGTGTCAAGCTATCCCTCTAGAATCTGTAATCGGAAAGAGCTGGGACCCAATTTCTTAGCAATTAAAAATGGTCCAAGCCATAAGTTCTGAAACTTCCTGTGCTCTCCCTTTCCCTCATGCGGTTTATCCTACTTCAAGACAAGGTCACCTACTTCGAACTTCCTATCAGAGGCAGAGTTAGAATCAAACCAGCTTTTGACCACTAGTTGATGCTGATATAACTTACATTTAGCTTGAGCTCTTACCTCTTGTATTTTCTGCGATAGTTGTAGTGAGGGAAGAAGAATGTGTGGTGGCAGAATTTCTTCTTTGCCATAAACGAGAAAGAAGGGAGAGTTTCCTACAACAGTCTTTGGTGTTACCCTATCATCCCAAATTGCGTTTAATAGCGCATTATGCCATTTTTTGTGATTCTCAGATACCGTTCTCTTGATAATTTTAATCAGATTCTTATTTGTTGATTCTGCCAATCCATTGCCCTGAGGGTAGTAGCTGGTAGAATATTTCAATTTAATTCCTTTTTCTAGAGCAAACTGACTCATTTCAAGAGATGAAAAATAAGAAGTGTTATCGAATACTAAACAGTCAGGGATACCAAAACGGGTAATAATATTTGAATTTAAAAAGGCAATTACCTGACTGGTATTCATAGTTCTTAATGCGGCAACTTCAAACCACCTAGTGAAGTAATCCGTGGTTGTTATGATAAACTTATGCTGCTGTGAGGATGGCAGATTGATTGGACCTATAATATCAAGGCCCCACTGTTGAAAAGGGGAGTCTACTGAGACCACCTGTAAAGGAAAGGCTGGTTTATGTATCCGCTCGGATGTTTTTTGACAAATAATGCACTTGTGACACAAGGCATGGGCGTCTCTAAAAAGCGTGGGCCAGTAATAACCAGCTCTCAAAACTTTATGGGTAGTGGTGTCACAACCAAAATTCCCACCAGCTTCTCTTGCTTGCAATTCAAGTAAGACTTTTTCTGCTTCATCTTTCTGAAGACAACGCATTAGTACTCCATCAAAATTTTGACGAAAAAGAATACCATTAAGCAAATGAAAGGAGGCAGACTTTAGTCTTAACACTCTTCTTTTAGTGGGATCTAGGTGACGGGGTGCTGACCCATGTTCAAGACATAATTTTATATCGTCATACCATGGGCTGACAGAGTTTTGTGCACAACAGATTGCATTTTGATTGTGCTGTCCTAGGTTTGACATATTGTTTTATTTTTGTTGTCCTATTGCTGAATCAACAACTAACTTGCATAACCCTTGGCCTCTCACTATTTGAGCTGGGGTGATTTCTATGTCATACTCCTGTAAGGAAGTAACCCAGTTCGCCCTCTTTTCGCCTAATTCTTTCTGCACTAACAAATTCTTGACGGTTGGGTAAGGGACGATAACTTTGGTCTTGGATTTTAAAAGATAAGATCGAAAGTGCTTGACTTCTTTGAAAACAATGTAGGCTTGCTGATCTACCACTGGGTAATTAATTTCCACGCCTTTGAAGGCAGAGCTCATGAAGGCGATGGGTACTTCATTTTTTTCGGCATTCTTTAGAGTTAGGACTGCAGCATAGGAGCAGTCAGAAGCAAAAGTGTAGAGTGTGAAGTCTTGCGAAAAGTCGGGGCTCATGAGAGAAGGAGCGTCTATTATGTCCTTTTTTATTGAATTAAAAGCTTGGTTTTCTAAGGGTCCCCAATGATATTGTGCGTCTTTCTTAATTAAATTATGTAAAGGTCTCACCATTTCGGAGAAAGTGGGGACAAATCTCCTGACAAAGTTTATCTGGCCTAAGAAAGACTGCATAGACTTTTTGGATGTAGGAGGGGGAAGTTTCGAGATGACTTGTGTCCTTTCAGGGTCGATAATCATCCCTTTGATTGACACAATGAATCCTAAGAGTTTACCTTGTTCTACTGCGAAGATAGAATTTTTAGGATTCAAGGAAATGTTGTATTTAGGACATCGTTGTAGAACAACTCTTAAATGAGCTAGATGATCGGTTTTGTTTTTGGAAAATACAGTAACATCATCTAGGTAAACTATGATGGATTGGTTGATTAATCCTTGTAAATAGATGTCCATCGCTCTCTAGAAAGTGGCACCAGCATTAATCACTCCAAAGGGCATTTTCCTGTAAGCGTAGTGTTGGAAATACTAATACAACTGAGAGGGGGGGGTGAATCGGTTGTATATATGCTTAAACAATTTTATACCTTCTTAACAATTTATTAATATTTCTTCATGTCATCAAGCAACATACAACATATGGATGTTGAGTAAAGAATCCTTCAGGTCACATAAAATACACACGAGAATGATTTTCACGAGAAACCATAAAGGGAAAACCTCTTCTTCTTGAAATGATAGAAGCTGATCTTACCAGTTAAATTGCGTATCTACAATTGAGCTTTCAATGTGAGGCTACTACCTCTTGTTTACAAGCTGCAACTTATTTGAGCTTCAACTCTCATTTTCTCTAGCACCCACTAGAAGGAAGCACCAACTCCTGATTTATTCCGGCTGCTGGATGGAAGCACCAACTTCGAGTTACACGGGCTACAACGCATAGCAGAGAGAACATGTTCTCCTAGCACCACCACAACCACCCCTGGTTTCTCACAGGTACGCGGCAGGATGCGACTCCAACTTCTGTGTTCAAGCACCCACTTTAGCCTCTGAGGACAACAGTTATCGGGGCACTGCAACCTTCCTTAAATATTAATGGTTAAATGCACATTCAACTTTCTGAGGATAAATCCAATGTACCGGTCTTTCTTTGTTCTTTAATTACGTTGTACGGCAGCGTGCACTCTTCTCTTATTCAGCGTATGCCTTTCGTGTCATTTCTTACGGTCATTACGCTCTGCTTGTTCTGTCCGTGTGATGTTTATCTTCTTACGTTCTGGATTACGCACCGGTTCCTTCCTTTGTTCCTGCTCATCTTCTTTTTCTTACTTTTTACACATTTTTCATTGAGCCATCACCCCAATTGGTCTCATTCATTTTGGCTATATCTTATTTATGGCTGGTTCCTTCCCCTTTCAATGGGAGATCGAGACTATGCAATGCAGCAAGCGAAGCGCTAACGGTCAAATCATCATAAACTGGTTTCATTTAAATAATTCATAAGCGAAGCGTTATTGTGTGATGATCAACGGCAACCCTCCGATCAATGCCTGATCCAATGGTTCAGATCCCGCCAGTTTCACTCGTCGCGAATTCGACATTCTCATTCTCGACATGCACTTTCATTTTCGAACCCTCGATTCTCTGATCCCCGATGTGTTCATTCCCGAGCCTTAGCTCCTTTTGGCTACATAAAGGTCAGCCTTGACCGGCTATCATGTGATCGCTACTATACCTACCTCTTTCGATGGGGTTTGGGTTTTATTATTAGTGTGCATACACCCACGGAGTTGTGATATGCCGTTCGACCTCCTCTCTTCTCCCTTACGCACCGTCTGCATTAACTCACAGGTGGCCTGACTATTCCTCATATCGGAAATCAGCGTGCTCGCGATTTGCTGATATCCCCGATGTTAAGTTCTTATATTATGAAACCAGACCCACACGAAACTCGAGCGGGGCTATGATCAGCGGATCCGATTCATTCTTATCAAGCTTTGATCGCCAGGCGCGTTTCCGCGAGTGGGTTCTTGATGCATTGTGTTCTTGATATATCAAATCCCGATCTCCAAAACTCCGATGCCACCTGTACTCCACCTTTGGTTGTGCCACGTAACCGTCACGGGTTTTGACGATGTTGCTACGTGTCCTTTCGGTCATGAATTGCATGAGCAGTGTTAGATCTGCGGCTTTGTCATCGATTGTGCCACGTGTCCCTAAAGCGATGCGCTGATAATTGATCAATGGTCGATCATATTGATCGTAACCGAATTCCAAATCGGGATTGCTTCTCCGGAAATGGAGTTTCGTTATGTGAACTTTGCATTTAGCAAAGATTCCGATTCCTGAATTGCCGATAAGGCCTCTTAGCTGCCACGTGTCCATACAAATGGTGGTCTAGATCATCCTTAATCACGGCGGTTGCGATTGAATTGTAATATCGCGTTTCGCGATTTGGGGGTTTTCATTGACATTGTTCTTTCGCTTTGAAATCGATCCTGAGATAGATGGGGCCTCACGGCTGCTGCGCATCCCACACTAATAATGGTCGAATCTCATCCATCGGCGAATTGGCGATTATATCGCGATTTAATCTCGCGATTGAGTTTTCATTGACATTGTTCTTGCACTTTGAAATCCGTCCCAGATTATGATGAATCACGAACGCCCGCAGCGTCCACGCACTAACAGCAGTCCCGGATCTCATCGCAATGCGGCGGTCGCGATTATGTCGCCTTGATTCAGCATTTTGCGATTTTGGGGTTTTCGTTGACATTGTTCATGGACTCATGAACCTCCAATTCCCGATTTGCCGATGAGCATATCTCCGGCAGCGCTCGATCTTATACCCACAATCGCTTAGACGGTGGACACAATGCCAGGGTTTCCACCTCTACCATGATGGGACTTAACCAGCAACGTTTAACCTGTAGCGGAAACTACGTCGAGCTCTGGTTCTTTCGGGAAATTTGGTTGGGATCTAATGGTCACCATCTTCCTTCTTTTCAGCAAACTTTTGTATCTCGATCTTTTGTGGGCATCTTCTTCCATCCTGTTCCTCCACAGCGACTTTACATTCAAATTTCTTATTTTGCTATCCTCACTGTTGTCATCCGGCCCAATGAAGCATTCACTGGCGATTACGTCCCTTGGTTGCCAACGATCTCCCCTTTGGCAGTGGCCTTGCATTCAGACTTGGTAATCCTACATTCACGACCATGCGCATTAGGCGTTTCATGCTCTCCTCATTCTTTGAGGACGTTTCAGAGCTTGACTCCTTTGCCTCATTTCTCCCCCGCTGACATCAGTGTCCAGAAGAAGTATTCTTCCACTAATCTTGTTGTAGATTGCTACTCTATCATCTATCTCGTTATTTGAGATCCTCCGGATATTCAATAGCCTCCCCTAACTTTGGTGATCCTCTTAAACACTGAAATTATCTTTAATTTTGACAGAGATATCCAAAGGGTTCAAACATAATCAGTTTGGTAAAAATATCGATAATCTGATTGCGAAGAGGAACCATAAGTTCAATTGAACAACTCTGTTTGTAACTTGTTCTCTGCGGAGAATGATACTTGATTGGAATATGCTTGAATGTGGAATGAAGAGCGGGGATTCTTGGAGCCACTTATTACTGGCGGGTGTTATCACAGTAGTTGGAATAAGTTCGGTGGATACCTTCAAATCTGCAAGGTTTGTATCATCCATAAGATCTTGTGCGGTAAAGAGTAGCGTGACAGTAATGATGCGCCTCTTGGCAATTGGATAATGAAATAGATCCTTGCTTTTACTAATCCATGCAACTGAGTCCTTACAAAGAATGCTCCTCCTTTGGTGCTTTTTCTCTCATCAACCGGTTTGCGGTCGGTATCCCGAATGGCAATTGGTGGAGATTGATTTCTAGGGTGCCGCAGTCCATATGTGTTGTTCCTTCAAATGTTAAATATTCTCTTGTGACTATCGAAGTGACTTTGTTGGAAAGCCCGATTTGGCGACAGCGGCTTGCATTATGGGGCCGGGATCTTTGTGAGTGTCTGATTCCCTATCATTGAACTGATGTCCTTTGATCGAAAACATCGGTGGGGATATCATCTTTGCTCTGGAAACACCAACCAACCACCATGGAGTTAATGTGGTAGGGAATAACTTCATAAGATTTCTTCAATGGCTGCTGGAAATGTTTTTCTTGAGAAATGAAAATTCATGTAGAGCTTTGTTTTGCTTGTAACCCAAGAAAATATGAAAATTCCCCTATCATGGACATTTAAAATTATTTGCATACAATTAGCAAAATAACTGAATGGATAGTTCATTAGGTACAACCAAAATAATATCACATCTACATAAACCGGAACAACTAGTAAATCATCACCTTCGTACTTAATGTAAGATTAACGTCAACGATTTTCTTGAACCCTTTTTCTTGTAGGAATTTATCCAGTCTTGAATACCAAACCCATGGTGCTTGTTGAAAGTCCATATAAAGGCCTTGGGTTCAAACATAATCATGAATACGTCAGTAGATCATGGTTGCTCCATATACACTTCTTCCTCTCTCATTAAGAAATGATGACAACATCCATCGATAAACTTTTCGGTTTTTATGACGGAATAAGCAAAGAAACACGATACGGTGGCTTCCAATCTTTCTACTGGTGAAGAAGTTTCATCAAAGTCCTGACCTTCCACTTGTGCATATCCTTCTGGATAATCGGCTTTTTTTCTAACAGCTTGTCCTTTTTTCATTCACTTTATTCTTGAATACCCATTTTAGACTATGACATTTCTTATTTTGGGGTCTAGGAGACAAAATACAAGTATTGTTCTTCTCAATCTGATCCGACTCTTCATTCATTATAAATCAATCTTTAACTAGCTTCTTCCAAGAATTTAAGGTTCAATCTGCGATAAAATGCAACATAAGTTATTCACGTATCCTTAATGGGTTTTAGCTAGTGCGAACTCATTTATTTCTATCTCCAATTATTTGGTTCTCGGGATGATTCTTTCTGATGATTAGGAGGAATTGATTTTTCTTTCTTTTGACTTGTATTAGTTTGAATGTTCGCATCTTCATCGATTCAGCCTCTTCTCTTCGATCTGGACTGTTCATCTTCATCTTCAAATATAACTTCTTGATTCATCTGCTTGCTCATATTTACATTTGGAATTTCTTCATCAACTTTTACATCTATCTGAGTCCAACTAGTTTATACAGTCTTATTATATGTATCTGTACCTTCCTCTTGGCATAGCAAGAAGATACACTTCATCAATACATCATCATATTTGTAATATTTTCATCATTTTTTTGATATAACATGTGCTCCAAAAAACTTTAAAATGTTCCCAGTTAAAGCGGGTCTTAATCAAAGTTCATAAGGGGTCTTGTCCTTTATGCGGTCTAAGATGAGCTTTGTTAAAGATATGAAACAATTTGTAGATTGCTTCCACCCGGTAATAATCTTTGAGGCTGTTTCCTTTCATTCATCATTGATCTTGCCGACATGTACGACACAATTGCGCCTCTCAACAACTCCGTTTTCTTGTGGAGTCCTTGGGATTGTATTCTCTTTTGATCCCATTTTTATCAAGGAATTCTTTAAAGCTTCGAGCCCGAACTCTCCTCTCTGTCGGACCTTCTGTAATGCTCTTTCACTGTTTGATTCTCGGTCAAAGCCTTGACACTTTGAAATTTTCAAAATTCTTCAGATTTTTCTTTCAAAATGCAACCCACGTTAGTCTAGAATAATCATCAATAATCAGCATAAAGTAATTTTCTTTTCTGTACCTTCTTTCTTGATGGTCCACATAGATCCATGTGTACTAGCGTAAGGGTTTTTTGTTGAAGGAAGGTTTTTGATTTGAATTGATGCGAGTAAGCTTTCCTATACGACATGAAAACATAGGCGAGTCATTTGGCTTTGATATCTTGAGGAAGATCTTTTAACGCCCCATTATTTTTAGCCTAATTATGTGATCAAAATTTAGGTGCCCCAAGTCTCCTATGCCACGGTAAACTTTCATCATACTTGCTTAAGTTGCATTCTTCTTGTTCTTAACTACTAAGACCGCAAGACTATTTATTTTGGTTCTTATGCCTTTACCTTCGCTTACTGAATCCCTGGTTTGTTTTAGGAGTCTTCGAACAGAAAACAGCACATCCTCGGTCCACGGACTTGGCTGACACTAATGAGTTATGTTTGATTCTCTATATGACACATCTTGAGCTTTCTTTTCCGTTATTGACTCACCATTCCTTTTTCCTTTCAACTTTCACGTTCATCATTTCAAAAGTTACGAACAAGTTTGCTATCTTAGGTTAAATTTACTTTTGTCTCCAGATCATGTGTTTGAACATCCTTTGTCAAATACAGGATTACTTTTTATTTTGGGCTGGTACAGTCCCATTTATCATCTACTTTTCCTCTTCCAGACTTTGGCTATTTCCATGGTGGGATTCTGATCACGGATTAATTTTCTTACCAATAGCGGTTTTAACATATAATATAATTGAAAAATATAGCATTCTGGTTCTCTTAATAAAAGCTCATAACGATTATTATGCTCATATTGTTGTTCTCCTGTGTCCTTCTTCGGTTATCATGATTCTTGATCTGTGGCCATTTTATTGCCCCAATGCAATACAATCTTTGTTGTGGTAGATAGTTATTCGAATATCTTGATTGTTCATGTCGAATCTTAGGGAACAATTGCCTATTTGTGTCCAAATTTAGAGCAGAAAAAAAAATAACCGTAGAAGAAATTTTTTGTACCTTGAAGAAGTCTGTCTTCTTTGAGGAGGTCGATAAACTTTATGGTCTACAAATTATGTTCTGGGGTTTTTTTTCTTTTCATTCCATCTTGATGTTTGATCTTCTTTCTTTGTCTCTATAGGGTGACCATTGTCGAGTGTTTGATGATTTGACAAATTTAGTAAGTCAGTGTTGCTGGATGATTACTACTTGATCCTTCCTTCATATCCCAAATCAGGCTTCGGTTTGAATATCTTTGCTGGTTGGAGGATAATTCTTACGATGCTTTTTATACTTGAAGATTTTGATGATCTGGTCCTTTGAATTTTCCATTTCTTTACGGTCTTTTCTTTCCTTTATTTCTAGTGCTTCATCGGGGATTTCTTCTCGGCTGATTATTTGTTTCATTATATCTTCTATCTTCTTTGCCTCTTCTAATTCCCACTTTTAGTGAAACTGCAATCTTCATCGGGTTCTTCTGCATGCTTTTTCAAGCGTTAACACTTGTTTTGGCTTTGTTTTGGTCAAGAAGTCTATGAATTTCTTCCAGTGCACTGGTTGGTTCTCCTTCCAAATCCACCACGATAACTTCCTCATTATCATCGCGCATGTACCTTCATTATCGCAGTCCTCTTTGGCCATAAGAGTACAAGAATCATTTGGCTTATCATCCGCAGGATGAGTCAGCGTCACGATTCTTCCCCGAGGGATTCATTGTTTACAACCAAGCTTTCTTCTTATCATATTTCTTGTATTTTGTACTTCTTTTCATCATCAAAGTTCTGACCCTTTTGATGGAACTGCTTAAGATACCAAAATGGCCTATCTTACCGGTTAAAACATTTGAAGGGAAACTTCCCTTGATATTTTCTGATCCTTTCTTTAATCTTCTCCCAAATTTTGCCTCAATTTCATCAAATTGAATCGGCATTATTGTCTTCTTTAAAGGAAGCTTCTCTAATCTTTGGATTTATCTTTGTTTATCCTCATTTCATATGCGATTTGAGTTCCAAGAGTTGATCAATGAAGCGAGTTTAAGATCATTTAATTCTTCAAATGCAGAGACTTTTGGATTAAAACTATCAGGGAGAGACCTTAAAATCTTGGATTAAGGTGAGTCATCAGCGTTTACCCTAGACCCTTCATGGCATTTTACAAGTTCTTCAACTCTTAAAATACTTGCTAATTGTTTCAATCTTCATTCATCTTGATTGTTCAAATTTCAATCGTATGTTTGAAGTTTGGCACCTTTACTTTCTCATTTCCTTCATAAGCTAGACTAGTGGATTTATCCCGGCTTTGCTGGCGATTATTAAGATGCATCCTTCATTTCGGCAATGAAGTCCATTCAGAATAGCTTTCATTCCCTTAGTGTTAAAACTGAATTCTAACTTATCATCCTTGTTGGCTAGCACAACCGGCTTTTGTATATCCGATCTACCATCCCAAACATCAGCACCCAAAGACCTTAAATGTGTTCTCATTCTGATCTTCCAAAGGCAAAATTTGTTCCATCAAGCGGAGGGGCTTAAATTTTGAAGTCCCTTCATGACTTCTGTCATGTTTAAGCCATGATCACCTTCTCGTAAAGGAACCGCTCGATACCAATTGTTGAGTACTATTCTAAGCGGCTTGAGAGGGGGTGCGAATCAGTTGTTTATATGCATAAACAATTTTATACCTTCTTAACAATTATTAATATTTCTTCGTATTGTCATCAAGCAACATACATATATGGACAGTGAGAGTAAAGATCATCATTCACACATAAGATATACAGAGAGATAGATTTTTCACGAGAAACCCATAAAGGGAGAAAAACCTCTTCTTCTTTGAAACGATAGGCAGTCTTTTCGGTTAAGTACATCATCTACAATTGAGCACCAACTCAATGGTACTTCTCTGTTTACAAGCTGCAACTTGTTGAGAGCACCAACTCTGTTTTCTCTAGCACCCACACTAGAGAGAGCACCAGCTCTGGTTATTCAGTACCCGGATGGAAGCACCAACTTCCAGTTACTACGAGGCTACTGGCTGCATAGCAGAGAACATCTGTTCTCCCTAGCACCACGCCACCCTAGTTTGTTTTAACAGATGGAAGCTACAACTTCTGTGTTCAAGCACCCACTTGAACCGGACAACTTTGATCCTCCAGAGCACCCTCAACCTCCTTAATGGATTCAATACGCATTCAACTTTTCTACGGATAAATGCTGATCTTTCTTTGTTCGGTCTTACATTTCAGCATTAAATTGCTCTTCTCTTATTCAGCATGTCTGCTCTGTGTCATTTCTTATGTCATTCTGCTTTCCCATACATTGCGTAATGTTGTTGAGCTATTACATTCTCGTTCGCACAGTTCCTTCAACATTTACTTTTCCTCATCATCTTCTTTTCCACTTGTTTACTCCATTTTTTCATTGAACCATGCTTTAATTCGGTCTCATTCGGTTTTATTTATATTACGGTATGGGGACCGCTGCTTCAATGGGAGATCCGAAGACATCTTTCTTGCTTGGCTGAAAAGCTAACCGATTAAGTCATCGCCATTTGGTTTCATTTAACTAATTCATAACTGGAAGCGTTATTGTGTGATGATCAACAACAACCCTCCGATCAATGCATGATCCAACGGTTCAGATCCCATCGAGTTCCTCTCTTAGTCGGCATTCTCATTCGACATGCACTTTCGTGCACCGGAACCCCGATTCTCGATCCCTAGATGTGCTCATTCGAACCTTAGCTCCTTTTATTTAAAGGTTCATGTGACCGGCTATCATGTGATCGCTACTATACCTCTCATCGGGATTTGAGTTTACAATGATTGTGTGCATACACCCCCTGGAGTTATGATATGCCGATTCTCGACCTCCTATCTTCTCCACATCGCATTAACTCTGGGTAGCTGACTATTCCTCTATATGGAAATCAGCGTATAGCGATTTAGCGATCTGATTTCAAATTTCTTATGGCATGCAACCGGGCCGAAACTCCGAGCGGGGCTATGATCAACGGATCAGATTCATTCTTATCGCACGGCTGTGATCACTTCGCGAAAACGCATTTCGCGATTTGATGGTTCTTGATGCATTTTTTTCTTGATATATCAAATCCCGATCCCCAAAACTCAGATTACCACATCGTACGCTGGCGGATTTATTGCCACTGTCAGCAACTACGTCCTGCGTGTTTTGACATGTGTTAGATCCTGCTACGTGTCCCTCTGATTCATGAATTGCATGAGCGTGAAGTGTTAGATCTACCTGACAACTGTCATCACCTGGTTGTGCCCGCAGTGTCCACTGGCATTTGTGATGAATTGGCGGCGATAATGAATTAGATCGGCGGTCTAGATCACATGTTGATCGACGGTTCAGATTCATTCTGGAATCAACGGCTGCGATTAAATCGCGAAATCGGGGTTTTCGTTGTAATGTGGACTTTGCATTGTGAATTCCCGATCCGCGAATTGCCGATAAGGCCTCCTATCTGCCACGTGTCCATACAAATAAACAGTCCAGATCACTTCTAACCTTAACAGCTGCGATTACATCGCAAAATCACATATCACAATTTCGGGGTTTTCATTGACATTATTCTTTGCATTTAAATCCGATCCCGAATTACCCGATGGAGCCTCACAGCTACTGCAGCGTCCACACTAATAAGCAGTCGAGGATCTCATCCTTAATCGTGATTGGCGATTATGTCAGCGCTGATTTCCGATCTCGTGATTTGAGTTTTCATTGACATTGTTCTTGCACTTTGAAATCCCGATCCCCGGTTCTCCAATAGAGCCTTCAGGCTGCCACGCGTCCACACCAATAAACGGTCCAGATCTCATCCTTAATATGACGATCGTGATTATATCGCGTTCGCTGCGCCTCCTTGATTTGAGTTTTCATTGACATTGTTCATGGACTCGTGAACCTCCGATTCGATTTGCCGTTGATGAAGGGCATATCTCCGACCAGCCTTCGATCTTATGCCACACGTCGCCTGGGCGGTTCCCTGGTATACGGGATTTCACCTCTACCGCGGTGGGACTTAACCTTTAGTTGCAACCTGCATGACTTCACGAATCTGACGGCTCTCGTTCTTTCTGGAAATTTGTATGGGATCCAATGGTCACCATCTTCCTTCTTCAGCAAACTTACGTATCTCGGGCTTTTGTGGGCATCTTCTTCCATCCTGTTCTCAGCAAACTTCTGTATCTCGAGCTTTTGTGGGCATCTTCTTCCATGCTGTTCCTCCTGAGATTTACATTCAAATTTCTTATTCTGCTATCCTCACTGTTTTCATCAATGACAAGCATTCACTGCATTCTGTCCACTGAATTTGCCAACACGTAGGTGCCCCATGGAGTGCGGAAGGTAGTTTTAAGTTGGTCTGGAGGAGACATTAGGACTTGGTTGTACCCTGAAAAACCATCCAATAAGGATAGCCCCTCAGAACCAGATACCTGTTGAAGGATCTGTTCCATGGGTGGGAAAGGGTAGTTGTCTTTATCAGACGCTCTATTAAGGTTTCGGAAATTGACGCATAGTCGAATTTCCCCACTTTTCTTCTGGACAGGGACAAGGTTAGAAACCCATTGTGTGTGCCTAACTGGAAAAATTATCTTAGCATTCAGGAGTTTATTTAATTTTTTTTTAACGGTCGGTTTGAGCTTAAGGTGCATTTTTCTTAACTTTTGTTGAAAGGGTAAGGTTTGGGGTTTCATAGGAATGACGTGTTGTATGATGTTAGGGTCGAAAGTTTTAAGGTCATCATACATCCACGCAAAAATGTATTTAAATTCCTTAAACAATTTAATAAATGCGTCTTTCTCTTGTTCATAACAACCCACCCCTAAATTAATGCGCTGTGGATTGTCATTAGTTCCCAAGTTTACTTTTTCATATGATAACGAGGCACTGTTGGTTTTACAGTTGACCATTTTTTTGAATTTATCTTGAAGATCATAAAATTTCTCTAATCTAACTACAGATTTAGGGATCGAATTTACCATGTCCGATGAAGATTCAGGAGACCTCGGATCTGGTATTACTGTGAAATCGCGCAAATTGTCGTCGTGAGTGCATTCATCGATCACCGCGCCTTGAAAAGTTTCTTGCATATGAAGGAAGCTAATAATCTGTCGATCGTCGTCGAAGACTCTCCAATTTGTGATGTTGTCGGGAACGGATGGCCTGAACAACAGTTCGATGGAGAATGAATCTGGGGACAAGCCTTCTGTAGGAAAGAGTTTGGAAGCTACGTTAGCTTATAGATCATCTTCAGAGTTATTCAATCTAGGAATAGAATTTATATTGAAAGTAGAAAATTTATTCATTAAATTACATACCTCAGATTGGTAGCTTTTAAGATGCGGACACAGACAGTGGATAGAATCTCTTACCTATCTAACCAAGATTTTGGAATCGCCAAAGACAGTCAAATTTTGAATGTCCATATCTAAAGCTTTTCTGAGACCCTGCAGTAAAGCCTCATATTCCACTGTGTTATTAGTACATTCAAATTCTAACCTACATGCAATCAAGGTTTTGTTACCTGAGGGATCAATAATAACGCAACCTGCACCAACTCCTTCTTTGGACTTTGATTCGTCAAAATAAAGAGACCAAATTTGATTTTTATCGGGTGCATGAGACCATTGTGTAGAAGTTGCTGGCTGCACATATGCTACAATCTCGGACTGTTGTTCTGGGTTGGTGAATCAATAGAAGGTGTAAATGGTTCATTGGGTTCATTCAAATATGTGACCATGAACTTAAGGTAGTGTTCACGATTTACCTTGATTTTGTTGGGCTTGTCATTCTCTGGAAGCCATAGGTGAGACCAATCTGTCGCGAAATAGCCGTGTAGCTGCTCTGACCAGTCCCTTCTTAAAAATAGATCATACACTTCTGGAATATCCACAACAATAATATCAATTACTTGATGAACTTTGGGGTTAGACGATAATCTTATAAGCACATTCCTTAATTTGCCTATAACTTCAACACTAGTTCGATCAAGTTGGATGATTTTTAAAGTGGATTGTTCAACTTCAACATTAATCTTTAGACATACAGACCATGGCATCACATTGGATGACGCTCCTGAGTCTACCATACAATTGTGCACGTTTCTATTAAAGATTTCGAAAGTTAACAAAAATGGAGGTACTTTTCTGCGAGTACTAAGTGTGGAAGCTTGTGGCTTTTTACTCACAGTTTCTAAAGCTAATTTATCTACATTTGTTACATTATTTACAGGAAGGCTTCCTTTGTCGTGAGGATCAGAATTCTTTTTAGCGGAAGTCTTTTGAGGAACTTTGTTATGAACAACCTTGTTACTGCTTGAATTACCATTTTTTCTATTCTCTGTGATGTTCTATAACATTTTTTGTAGCAGAAATGGAAATTTTAATAACTCATAAACAGAAATGTTATCCCTTAACTTTTTAAGATCTTCAACTAAATCATAATGTAAGTTGGGGTTTACATGACTCTGTTTAGTCTCAGCTAGCTTAGATTGCTTTGGGGGCAAAGTCGTAGTGTTTTCGGAAGAAGGTTTGTTTGTTGTCTTACTCCTAGTATTGTAGCGATGTACTGTCTCGAAGTTAGCTTGAAAGATGTTATCTGAGAAGTGTCCAAAAATTTTCGGTGAAGATTCTTCTTCTTCAACTGTCTCTTGCTCAACTACCTCCTCTGGAATCTCAGGAGGCATCAAGTTATCCTGGGCTTCTAGAATTGTTTGAAGGGTGAATTGCAGACTTTCTAGATTTAAGCCCTCGGTATTTGGGTTAGGTTGATTGGTGGGAAAAGGATTCCTGAATGGGGGTTTGTAGGGGCCTTTGCTCAAAGAAGCTTCTTCGGCCATCCTTTTCAAGTCTATAACTTGGTTTGACAGTTTTTGAACGACTTTAGTTAAGTTTTCTAAATCCGAGCTTTCAGGTTGTGTTTTATTTTGAGAAGGTCTAGGGAGGATTTCAATCTTCTTTTTGGAAGATGAACTAGTCTCTGTTTCATTACTAGTAGTGTCTTTTAAACTAAGTATGTATTTTTCAATCTGGCTGGCCTCTTCGAAGGCCTCTAAAAACGTATCTTTCTTAGATCGTTTTACCCAAATGGCTATACTTTGATGCAAGTCTTTAGTATAGTATGCTATGATAAGATTATCAGCAGGCATCGAGTCTGTAGGGATTTAGTTTTTTAGTGTTAAGAATCTTTGATTAAAGTATTTGATTTTCTCTTTGGGATTCATTCTTAAACTAGAAATCTCCATGACTAGGACTTCTGAAGACTTATCGTCTCTGAACTTTTCCAGAAAGCAAGATTCAAACTTTTCCCATGACACAATGGTATGGGGTTGTTGGGAAAAGTACCAAGTAGAGGCATTTCCCTCGAAAGTGTAGGGGAACAACCTACAGACTACGTCTTCATGCTCAACATTACAGAGTCTAATGGCTAACATAAAATTTTTAATGTGATCTTCTACGATCTGTTTAGACTCAGGGTCAAACTTGGGAAGCCACTTCTCCAGATGTTTGGGTAAGGGATGCTGAGGCCCAGGTACGGCTACAACATCCTGGTCGAGCCAGGGTATGGTAGGATTGTTCTGGTTGGCCATTGGTGTAGGTGGTGTGGAAGGCTAAGAAGGAGGACTGCCTTCATCAAAAGAGTCTTCTCCATAAGAAGAAGGAGGTGAAGGAGGTGGTGAGGGTGGTATTCCAGATCCTCCTGCAGCAGCAGTGAGGATTGGATCTGTAGGGTTCAAAGTGAGGTTAGTGCCTCCAACCTGTTCTCTGATATCATAGAAGTCTAGAGGTTGGTCCAAAGGTTGATTTGGTTGCCTAAAATGGGTGAAGGCACTATATGTTCTTAAGAAAGATTAGCGGACAATCTCTTGTACGTCACCACCTATAGGATTTGGGGTTGCTGGTTCAATTGTGATCCGTAAATCATCGTTTGATGTGGTTGTTGTTTGATGGGGAATGTTGTCATTTGAATGACTTCTTGTCACTATAGGTGAGCGGTTAGGTGGTGGAGGATTCTTATGACTGCCTCGTGCCATTAATAAATTTTAGGCCCTCCTTCTAGCGCCATTTGTTGATGGGCGAAAATGAACGCTCGCCAACTGGAGGAATGGATCCAGTTCGGGGTTGTCTAAATAACCCAAGCCATTTGGGATGATCCACCCTGATGGGTTTAGCGGCTTCGTTGGCCTATTTAAGTCCTAGGAAAATGAAAGAAAACTAACTAAAGGAACTAATCTAAATGAGAACGACAATTAAAGCAAACTAATAGACAAATCTGAAATAAATATATACAATTTACTCTCTAATATTATACTATAATAATTCTATGAAATCAAACATTCATCTATCAACACAATTAAATATTAATCACAAATGTACAATATTTATAGATTACAGATTTTAAATGAAAACCTGCTAAAATCATTTGTGAGCTATCCTATGACAACAAAACTATTGTTTTTTCATTTTTATAATTTTATGAGAAAGAAATAAAATGAAAACTATCTAAGCTGAGAAATTAAAATAATAATCCTAACTATAAATCTGAACTATATATATCTATCTAAACTGCTTAAATAATGTTAATAAACTAACCTGTAATAACGCTTTCCAATTTGTCCCGTGCAAAGTATCCAATTTAGTTGTTCGATGGGAGGAAACCCGCACCAGATTTTCCACAAGCTTCTTGTAAACAGGAAGCAGCAGTGCTCTTTTGAATATCAATGACAGAACAAACAAGACATAAAACAACAACAATATTATAATTTACAAACCATCACAATTAGATAAACCCGTATGTGAAGATTTATACAAAATGATTCATTTAACGAAGAAGATAAACCTTTATCCATTAAATCGAAACAGAGTAATTGCTGTATTAAAACTGAGATACATAAGACATGGACATAATTTAAATCACAACACATTAACCTGTAATAAGTCTTGATATCTAAAGTAGTCAATGACTTAATCACAAATTAAAATGCACAAAACCTGAACGAAAGTATGATAAATTGAAAGCTAAAGATGTTACAAAAGATCCACTTCCATTCGAGTTTGTATCATCATAAATCCATAGTATTGTTCTCCCTACAGTGGATGGATTCATTAAAAAAAATAACAACTATTTAAAGGCCACAGGGTAAAACATCCCTATGGGAATTATCAAACACTGTTTACAAAAAATCTGGGAATAATCTCGCAATGATCCGTCGGATCTTTTAATGACTATGGTTGAGTTTTAATTTTGTATGTGTTAATTAACCATTTGAGAAAATTAATGAAAGAATGAGGAAAGAAGAGGAATTATGACAACCATATACATATATGCAGATCTGAAATGAAATAATAGACAGCAAACCATAACACACAGATTGATGACGGAGTTCGACACAACTTTGCCTACGTCTCCTGGCCTTTGTCTCTGTGGGGGAGGCTTGTTTACTTTTGTTCAGAATCTCAAAAGTACATCACTACAGTGCCAATTGGCTACAATACTGATCTGGTCATGTTCATCCAGATCTCAAGAACACCGCAAATAAAACGACACACAAAATGGACGTCCGGAGCTCCCAGAAATGACCCGACAACGTTTGCTCCTCAATATCTTCCCTGCATCAAAATGGCTTTGGCTTGGCTTCCCTTTAGAATAACTCTTCTCTTTTCTGTCCTTGACTATCCTCCATGGCCTCAAACAGGCCTGGTTTATATAGATCTAAATTTGGTTTTTCATCCCCAACTTCCTCCCAAAACTTGGGCTCCAAAAATGCCCAATATCTCCCAAAAATGGAGAATATCAATAAAAATCAGGCATAATAACAATAAAAATCCCAAAACTTTGGCATAAAACCCATTTTATATAAATTTAGGAGATTATCCCCTAGGGCTGGGCATGCTCCCCCTTATTTTGGGTCATATCGGCCATGTGGTCGAGCGCTAGCCTCTCGGGCTATGCGCTGGCCCCTTTCCTCGCGCTCCAGCTCCTAGTTCTGTGGTGTTTGCATAGGCCCACGGGCCAAAAATTATATAACCGTGCCCCTTTTTGGTGGTAAATATCTGGTCATATGGGATCTGCCTAGGATCCGAGGGCCAGGCCCTATCCACCGACTCTCCCGCGCTCTGTATGGTAAAAGGTCCGGGTCATATGGGGTTAGGCTCGGAACCATGGGCTATTCGTTGGCACTGACCATTTACCCTCCGTGCTCATGCAACCGTGGTCATATGCACCGGCAATACAACCAAGTGTTGGGGATAGGCCCCAGCCCTTTCCCCCGCCATTTGAAACTTTGACCGAATTCAAATACATTTTATGCCGCATATAGAATAAGCACTACCCGTGGGCCGAGCGGTTAGCCCGATCCTGCCAGTCCGTTGCCCGTTCGATAGGTCGCGGGTTTGACCCCGGTGAACCCATACAAAATTTTACATACACCATCAACCAACCATAGGGTGCCACGTGGCATCCCATGACTGGGCCACGTGGAACCTCAACAACCAACCGAAAGATTCCAAATGTCGATCGCTGAATGGTCCACGTCATCTACCACCTATCAACCTGTGCATGTGCCATGTCACTACCCTATCAGCCCTGCCATGTGTCTGCCACCATACCTGATGACATCATTCCATGCCACGTGTCACCCTTAGAGTGGTGATATGTGTCACCCCTGGATTGGTCTAGCTGTTTGCCTGTACACCACATCAGCCTATCATGCTCTACCACGTGTCACCTCCTGGAGCTGCCATGTCATTTGTATGGACCATACGAACTGTACAGTCATCATGCCACGTGGACTGTATGGACTGTACAGTCATCCCCTTTTTTTTCCCTGTTTGGCTTTTCGGACAGAACGCGATATCTTCTGCATACAAAGCCCGTTTGACGAGTAAATATACCACCAAAATCAAGAAGATGAGATGGATGCAATGGCGTTGGTTTCATCAGATTCTGAGCACTTTCATTTTTGAGCATTTTTAAGCCCTGTCAGGCTTGTAGATCCGATTTCGGATCACACCTCCCCACAAAAATACCTTTTGGTCCCCAAATGGTTACTGACCAGTCAACAAGCTCGGGATAGGCCACCCAGTTTGTCCTCTGCCTCTGAACTCTATCCTGTGCACCTGTCTCATCAAGATCAACTGTAACACAATCATGACAACTGACAGTATATTGTTAGCCATTTGAACCCTATTACATCTTACTGAAGCCACTATCATCCATGTATAAAACATTACTAATGACAGTATCAAGAAGACGACTGTAAATGAGCTGATATACTTGAGATATTTGCATGACATGAGCTTATCTTGAAGCAATTTATGATTGATTTTCCATTCAACAATCATTTCTTGTTCTTTCTTAAGATCAATTACTTCATTTGAAACAATTATTGGTTTGTTTCTTTCTTGCACTGCCTTCTTTAATTGTTCCATTGTTTGAAGTGTTTTATTTGCTTTAACATGATGAGCATGAACCACATAATCTTGACTTGCTTTAGTGAATTGATATTGATTCTTTGTCCAGTAGAAGATTGCCTTACGATCATATAAGTATGGACTACCTAATACCATTCCACATTCTCTTAATGGCACTACATCACATGTTACTTCATCCACATACTTA